>PVHP010000847.1:0-124856 GCA_004024765.1 Zapus hudsonius | reverse complement strand
AGAACGGGTGTACCAGGGCCTCAAGCCACTACAAATGGACTCCAGGTTTATACACCACTTTGTGCATTTGGCTTTACATGGGAACTGTGGAATCGAACCCAAATCCTAGCCATCTCTCCAGCACCTCAGTAATTTTAAGTAGACTTATTTAACGTGAACAGATTCTTTTACTGACTTCCTTTGAAGGCACTGACTTTTATTTATAGGTAAGCAGAGAAGAGTTTGCACTCTGAAAGTAGCTTCAGCTTTTACTGCACAGAAATGTTCCCATGAAACCCAGAGAACATTACTGCTCACTCTTGGTGTGTCCTGAAGTGTACATGAGGAATTTTCAATGTTGCGATGTACTCCAAGCACATCTGACTTTTCTAGTACAGAAGTAATGTAACTTGGGCTGGAGATATGGCTCAGCTGTTAAAGGTGTTTCCTTGCAAAGCCTGTGGCCTGAGTTTGATTCCCCAGTGGCCACATAAAGCGAGATGCACAAAGTGGTGCATGTGTAGTGGCAAGTGGCCCTACTGTGCTGGTACTCTCACTCCAGCAGGCTCTTTCTCAAATAAACAAATAGACATTTTTTTTAGAAAGGGAAAATTTAATCAGACAAGTATTAAACATGATATACTAAATAATTGCATCCACCTATTTCTGATATTAGCTCATTGCTAAAGTTGAAGTTTAAATCTACTGAAAGTACAAAATCCATAGGTATGGGAAAGCGGATCAAAGTTACATAGAACAGATTTTGTTAAATCTGAATCTTTAATATAGGCAGCTACTTTTCATGAGGTAGAAACAGTGATATTTTTTAAACAAAGTAATAAAATTCACATCAAGTCAAGTTATATTCCATTTGTACATAAAGGCATATTTGTGTATAAAATGACTCCACATAGTAATGTGTGTGTATTGGCTTTGAAATCAAATCAGCAAAGTCACTAAATCCATCAATTATTACAGTGACTAGGGCTCAGAGGCAGAAATAGTCCTGTCACCCTGCACCCGAATTCTTCTTAAGCTATAGTGTACACAGAAACCCAATAACTGTCTGTAGAGAAACCGTTTCTGAGAATCAGTCCTTCTCTTTCCCATTGTCTAACACTGCTGATACGTAAATTAATCTGACACAAATCAATAGCTGAGTAGATTTTCTTCAGTAAGCCTTAGATCTATACCAATATCAAACCCTGTCTTGTGTCACCTTATTTTATGATTATAATAGATTTTGTTGTTAGGTGATAGAATATAGCCTTATTCCAAAGGAATACTTGTAGAACACTATAAATTAATATAAGGACAGAAAGAGGAAGGATATGTAAGTATCCCAAATAAGGTTTTGACTGTCATTAGGCATGATTTGAGAGCGCTTCAAAGAGCTCCTGATGCATGAGTACCCCCAACCTCTTGGAAACTCAGTTCCTAAGCAAGCTGCTGCCTTAGTGTATAGGTGATTGATGGGAATATAATGTACTTGAATGCAATTTAATGCCATATGAAAGGAAAAGCGACATATTAATGATTGCCACATGCTGGGTGGATGGCAATTTGCTGTTGCCCATAAGGGCTAGTATTTGATATAAAAAGGGAAAGCATATCCTGTCACCTTTAGGTGTGACCAGGGGATTAAATACTTGGCTGGTGTCTGGCTTTCAATATTTGTTAATCTTCTTTCTCAAAACAGTAGCTATTATTCAGAGTAATTATTATCAAATGCAAAAGAGAAATGACTATCAAATTACCACATCCACCTAAGTCTGATAGGAACTCTTGCTAAAGCCAATGATTTGTTTTGAGTGTAGTTTATTTTGATAATCATTTATAGTCTTGTGCATTTTAGATAACTAATTGTACTTATTATTAATTCTTTAAAATGTTAAGAAAAACAACAGGTATACAATACAAAGGAGGAAAAACACTGAAGACAGTGCTATATAGATGATCTACTTACAGTATGAGGCTTCCTCTGAATTCTCTAAATGTGATTTCTCTTCTCAGAGCCCCATTCCTAGAATCCCACATGTATATATCAGTTTCTTTATAGAATGGCTGTTTACCTTTGTAAAATAGTGCTATAAGTATTTAGTGTTAGCATCTTATCCTAAAATGGAAAAGAGAGAAATTTTAAATAATTTTATTTATCTCATAGTTTTTTTCTGTATCATATTCTCTGTTCATAGACAACCTGTTCCTATAACCAGATTTTTTTTGTTTGGAAAATTCAATGTACAAAATTATTTCAGAAAATTTTATGTGAAGGCACTGAAACATGCTAAGCAACAGCAAATACACATGGATTTTATTATCACCTCCAAAATATGTCATATGATATGTCATCTTATCAATTATATAAATAATTTTTTCATTCATTCATTTTGAAACAGTATAGTTTCAATTTTAATAGCAAACAATCAAAATTGTAATTTTCTAATGTGCCTACCATATCAAAATGTTCTTGTTGATAGGAGATTCAGATATGCTTATCAGGTGTATAATATAGGATATGTAATATAAATTTTTGTCCACAAGTATTCCAGGAATTGCTATCCCACAATTTTTTAAATGTATTAAGTAATTTATTTTCAGATTATTTTTCTAAAATAAATTGTTTTACTACATTGAATAGATGCAAGATTATAATTGAGGTTTTAAAGTAAACTTTTCTTCATTTAATTTTAAATTTATTTTAGCATGTTTTTATTCTCTACATCATACACAAAGCCTATGCCTCTAATTATAAGATGACATATTTTTATTCGTTCAGCGTTTTGCAGCATTTTGTTTTTATTTTTGAAATATTTGGTGGCCATATCCTCTCTAAAATGCATTAATGCAGTTTCATTTAAACTCCAGATCATCCAATTATCAAAATAACACCATGTAGACAACACATGAAGAAATGAGTCATTCACCCATTTCCCGTCTTTTGTTTCTCTTCCCCATTGAAGGGTTCAATAAATTGCTTCAGCTCATAATGACTGTGAAAGTTAAATACTATTTTTATCCATTCAGCTGGCTTTTTAAATACAGCATGTGAACCCATCATTCAGTCATGGGCAGAAGCTCTGGAAATCCGTGACAGCTTATAATCTTCTGCGCTCATATTCGAAAGTGAAAATGATTATACTTACAGGCAGCAACCTCACACACTAATTTTGGAATCAATTTTTAGAAGACAACAGCTCCATGGAAATCAGTGTGCTCTTCCTTTACTTAAAAAAAAACAATAAATATTAAATTAAAAAAAAACAAAGAACAACAAAACAAAAACAAAAACAAAAACTCCTCTCAGAGAATAAAGCATTTGGAGCCTAAAGATTACACCTATTACTTTATTTAAAGATTGAAATATATAAGATCAATTAATGGTGGAAATAATTTTGTTTTACTCACATGTAAGTTTTCTCAGACTACACTTAAATCAAACTACTAGGGCAACTATTGGGGAAGAGACTATGAGAACGAATGAAGTCTCTAATTACTTAGAGGGCACACAGCTCTAAGTTTATTCCTTAGTCTGGTATAGACGTTTCCATGACATTTTCACTACCTGAAAATTATACATTCATTATAGATGTCTAATTTTCCCTTTCAAGTAGAAATATAGAATAATACATGATGTTATTATCTAGCTCTGTGGTCTATGGTACATCAGTTTTTCTGGTGTCCTGATAAATAACTGATGGCTGGTTGAATGAGTAAAATCACCCAGCATGAATTAGTTTATCCACAATTTGCAATTCATTTAGTTTTCAAGTACTTTTCATACATGGTATTCATGGCCAAATATTTTGAATTGTATTCTACAAGACTTCACCATGAATCTTTTATGGCAGTCAACATAATCTATTATTCTTTTCTTCTGATTTGTTTTTTGTTTTGTTTTGTTTTGAATGAATTCTCTAAACTAGAATGTATATTTGTATATGGTGAGAATTTGTAAAGCCATCCTCTTCTAATTTTATAATATGTGACTTAGGTTAGGGCTGCAGGCTGTGTATGTTCACTTAGGGAGTGATGACAAGATGAAGGGTACATAATTACCAAAGGATGACTATTGAACAAAGGAGTGTTTTTTTTTTTTTGCTGCTGAAGGAAGTACTTTATTAGAAGTGTAGAAATTGTGTTTCAAAAGGCAGAATAGAATAATAATTGTGGCTCAGTCTTACTTATAGTTACAAATGAAATATCTTGAGTAAAAATTGGTAAAACTTAGCCTTGTACAAAGAAACAAATCCATTGTGAACAATAGAAATTTATCCTATGAATACAAATATTACCCAAGACATGAACCAATTATCATTTATTTTCTTAGTTTGACAAACTGAAAGAGTAAAAAAAAAATCAATCTTAGCAGAAATAAAGGAACCCAAATTCTCATAATCCATTATAATAAAACCACAAAATCAATAATAGGACTTTTAAATTTTGATTTTGTTTTAAAATGATCTACTACAACTCTATAACAGCTTGTGTGTGTGTCTATGTTCATGTGTGAGCAGGTGTGCATGCACAAGTGTGAGTTTGCATGTGGAAGCCAGTGACAATAACTGGTGTTATCCTTAAGAGCACCTCCACTTCCTTTGAGAAAGGGTCTCTCATTGGCCTAGAATTTGCCAATTACATCATACTGACTATCCAGAAAGCCTCAGGTATCCTCCTGTCTCCGCCTTCCCATTGCTGGTATTATAGATGCACCACTACATCTGGCTTTTTAAATTTTCTTTATTATGAATAAGTTTATACATTGTAAGAGCAAATCATGTCAAGGTGTCTCCATAACCCTCCTCTCTGTCCACTACCCACTGGGGTCCTTCCTAGGTGTGCATACTGGATCTCTCCATAGGTTAGGGGGTATGAACTGCACCAGAGATATCAAGTTTTTCGTTGTATTTTTTTTCCTTCCCCCTTTGTGTATTGATGCTGAGGGGTGCAATGTCTCTGGATATTCTCCCCCACCATGGCTCTTACATTCCTTTCACCCCCTCTTCCTCTCAGTTCCCTGAGTCATGGTGGGTGAGTTTTGAGTCTGCTTTGTTGTTGAAATCATAAGTATCTCTGGATCTTTGCCCTGGGTTGTGTTGGGTTTTATTGGTGTCTGTCTCCATTGACCTTTCATGTGTTATCAGACTTGCTGCGGTCATTGGTCTCCTCTTTGTCTCTTCACTTTCACATAGGTTTCATTTAGGCCCTGTGTGAAGGCTAGGTGTGGTTTGTCTTGTGCCAGGATGTCAGCCATCATCCAATGTCTTGTTGGTGGAATGTCTTATTGGTGGAATTGGGTTGTCCCCAGCTCCCTCAGTGCTTTCTGAAAAACATGAACAGAATTTCCATTGGAGAGTGAGATCAATATAGGTTAAATGAGACAGCATTGCTATTTTGGCTAGCTCCTAATGGGTGTAGCCTCTCTGTAGCTGTCTGGTAGTAGGAATTTCCCCTAGAACCCCGAGATCATGGCCCCCATAGGATTATGCCATGGATTTCCATTAGATTAAGGGTTCCTCGTCACTTAGCGGATGGATCTCTTAGCCAATCATTAAGCTGTTGATTATCTTAGTTGGTTTAGTGCCACTATTACACAGAGGAGCATTTCTTTTTTTCTTTCTTTTTTTTTTTGTTTGTTTTTTGTTTTTTCGAGGTAGGTTCTGACTCCAGCCCAGGCTGACCTGGAATTCACTGTTTAATCTCAGAGTGGCCTTGAACTCATTGTGATCCTCCTACCTCTGCCTCCCGATTGCTGGGATTAAAGGTGTGTGCTACCACGCCCAGCTAGCATTTCTTGACTTTCTGGTATCTTCCATAGAACCATGTGTTCAGCATTCTTGTGACAACTGTCTATGTTGTATATCAGTGGTCTCTGCTTTCTCCAAATATCATTAATCAATTTCCCCTGGCAGCTAAGGCAACACCTTCCTGTGCTACACATGCTACCATCTGGGAGCTGTTTACCATTCTGGATCTAGAAGTTTCTCTTGGTTTTGTTTGATAATGTTCTGTGATTTCTTTAGCAATATGGTTTTACCTTAGACCTGGGGCAGGTATTCAAGAGCTTTGGCAGAAGTTTGTCACATTTTGGACACCTCAAGGATCTCTTTGATCATCAGCTCATTGTGGGAAGGAACCCATAACTGTGACAGGGAGATGAAGGCCTGAGCAATTATTCTTGAGGTCAGGCTTCCTCCCATTCTGTTCATGGACTCCTACTAGGTGGTGCCCTCAGCTTACTCAGGAGCTTACTGTATAAAAGCAAGGGTTTTATGGTATCAATTCATTATTAGTTTAGTTTATGGTATGAGTCCCCTCCACCCTCCCACCCCCCAATTCATTCCATTCCCTTTTACAAACTCTCTGTTCATTGATGGATTTTTCTTAATGTTCCAGTTTAACATGGTTAGAAACCATATATGTGGGGAAATATGCAGCACTTGTCTTTCTACTCTTGTGTGTGGTCACTAAGAATGATCTGCTCCAAGTCCAACCATTTTCTTTAAATTTCATTATATCATTTTTCCTTTTAGCAACATAGAGTTCCATGGTGCATATATACCACAACTTTGATATCCATTCATCCAGTGATGGACATTTGCGTTGATTCCAATCTTTGCTATTATAAATTGAGCTGCTATAAACATGGTTGAGCAAATGTCTCTGTACTTTGGCGAGAAAATTTGGGGGTAGATGCCCAATAGAGCGACAGCTAGGTCCACTGGTAGCTCTATATCTATCCTGTTCAGGAGTTTCCACAGTGCTTTCCATAGTGGTTGTACAAGTTTGCATCCCCACCTGCAGTAAATTTAGGTCCCCTTTTCCCCACAACCTTGCCAGAATCTCTTGTTAGTAGACTTTTTTTGACATTCTGACTGGATTTAGATGGAATCTCATTGTTTTGATTTGCATTTCTCTGATGATTAATGACATTTAACATTTTCTTAAATGGGTGTTGGCCATTTGTATTTCTTCCTCTGTGAATTTCCTATTGAGTTCTGTTCCCCATTTTGTGAAAGGATAATTCACAAAATTATCCTTTATGATAATTAAAATAAAAAATTTGATAATTTTTTATTTAAATTTTTGAATTCTTTGTATGTTCTAGATATTAGACCTCTTTCTGTATTGTAACTGGCAAAGATTAACTCCCAGTTTGATGGTGGTCTATTGGCTTTGAGTGTGGTATGTTTGTATGTACAGAAGCCTTTTAGCTTGATAAGATCCCATTGGTTAAGTGATTGTTGCACTTCCTGAGCTATTGGAGGTTTGTTCAGGAAGTTTTTCCCTATTCCTATCTCACAGGGAGTTCCCCCAATTTTTTCTTCCAGGGTTGTCATAGTTTCAGGTCTTATATTGAGGTCTTTGATCCATTTGGAGTTGATTTTTGTACATGGTGAGAGGAAAGGGTCTAGTTTCATTTTCTTGCAAGTATTTATCCAGTTTGTCCAGCACCATTTGTTAAAGATGCTATCTTTATGCCAGTTAACATCGTTGGCATCTTTGTCAAATATGAAGTAACTATAGTTGCTTGAGCTTAGGGCATGGTCTTCAGTTTTCTTCCATTGGTCTATCCGTCTATTTTTGTGCAGTACCATGCTGTTTTTGTTACAATGGCTTTGTAGTATATCTTTAGGTCTGTTATATATAGGATCATGTCATCTGCAAAAAGGGATAATTTCACTTCTTCCTTCCCAATTTGTATCCCTTTTATGTCTTTCTCCTGTCTTATTGCATTGGCTAGAACTTCTATGACTATGTTGAAGAGCAGTGGTGAGATTGGGCACCCCTGTCTTATTCCTGAATTTAGTGGGAACTCCTTGAGTCTTTAGTATTATTTGGGTTTTAGGAGTTTTGTATATGGCCTTAATTATATTGAGGTATAGGCCCTCTATGCCAAGTGTCTCAAGTTTTTTTTTTTTTTTATCATGAAGTGGTGTTGGATTTTGTCAAAGCTTTCTCTCCATTGATTGAGATGAACATGTGTTTTTTGTGGTTGTTTATTAATGTGGTGGATTATGTTGATTGATTTCCATATGTTGAAACAACCGTGCATCCCTGGGGTGAAGCCAGCCTGGCATAGGTGGATAATACTTTTAGTATGTTGTTGAATTTGGTTTGCAAGGATTTTATTCAGAATTTTTGCATCTAAGTTCATCAGGGATATATTCTACAGTTTTCCTTTCTGGATTTATCATTGCCCAATTTTTGGATGTTTTTGATTACATTATCAATTTCCATAGATGTAATAGGTTTATTTAGGAGATTTATCTGCTCTGAGTTTAGCTTTCGCTGGTGGTAGGTGTCTAAGAATTCATCCATTTCTTCCAGATTCTCCAATTTTGTGGAATAGAGGTTTTGGAAGTATGTCCTGATGATTCTTCCAATTTCATTGGTGTATATTGTGATCTTTCCTTTTTCATTTCTGATTTTGTTGATTTGGGACTTCTCTTTATTCCATTTGTTTAGATTGGCCAGGGGTTTGTCAATGTTATTTATTTTTTCAAAGAACCAGCTCTTTGTTTCATCAATTTTTAAAATTATTTTCTTTGTTTCTAATTTATTGATCTCTCCTTTGATCTTAATTATTTATTTTTGTCTTGAACTCGTAGGTTTGGATTGTTCTAATTTTCCCAAGGCCATTAGCTGGTTAGTTAGGTTAGTATCTAGAGATCTCTGTTTTTTTTTTTTTAATGAAGGCTTTCAGTGCTATAAATTTTCCCCTTAGGACTGCCTTTCTTGTGTCCCATAGGTTCTGGCATGATATATTTTTATTATAATTTAGTTCAAGAAAATTTTCAATTTCCAGTTTGATTTCTTGAATATCCCATTCATTGTTTAATAGCATATTGTTCAATGTCCAATAATTGGTGAGATTTCTATTTGTTTTCCCATTGTTTATTTCTAGCTTCAATGCATTGTGGTCTGATATGATGTAGGTGCTACCTCAATCTTCTTGAATTTGTTGAGGCATGTTTTATGTCCTAATATGTGGTCTATTTTGGAGAAGGTTCCATGAGCTGTTGAGAAGAATGTATATTCTGTAGAGTTGGGATGGAATGTTCTGTACACATCTGTTAGGTCCAGTTGATCTAAGGTGTTATTGAGTTCTATTATTTCTCTGTTGATCTTCTGTTTGGATGATCTGTCTAAAGATGATAGTGGTATATTAAAGTCTCCAACTATGATGGACTGGAGTTTATTTTTGTTTTATTTTCCATTAGTTTTTGCTTTATGAACTGTGGTGCACCTGTATTTGGTACACATATGTTTATGATGGTGATATTCTCTTGTTGGATTGTTCCATGATAAGTATGAAGTACCCTTGGTTGCCTTTTGAGTTGATTTTGGTTTTAAGTCTATTTTGTCAAATATCAGTGTAGCAACCCCTACTTGTCTTAGTTTCTGTGAGCTTGAAGATCATCTTCCATCTTTTCACCCTGAAGATGTTCCTGTCTTTAGAGATGAGGTTGCTTTCTTGGAGGAAGAAGTTGGCAGGAGCCATTTTTCTGATCCATCCTGCTAGCCTGTGTCTTTTTATGGGAGAGTTACGACCATTAATATTCAAAGTTATAAAAGGGAGGCTTGAGTCAATCCCTGCAATAATGTAAGTTTTATGGGATTTGATGCCTCTCTTGTTATTTTGTCTCCTCTAGGATTGATTATTGTGTCCGACTTCTGTTTGGCTCTTGGGGTTGGTTGCTTGGCTCTTCTGTGCAGAATATTTCATGGAGAATTCTCTGTAGGTTTGGTTTAGTGTCCATATAATTGTAGAGCTGGTTTTTATCTTGAAATATTTTCCTTTCTCTGTCTATTATAAGGAATACTTTCACAGGGAACAATAGTTTGGCTCGAAAGCCAAAGTGATTTAGGTTTTGAAATACACCACTCCAAGCTCTTCTCACTTTTATGGTTTCTGTGAAGAAGTATGGCATAACTCTGATGGGTATACCTTAATATGTGATTCATTGTTTTTCTCTTGATGCTTTTAGAAACCTCTCCTTGCTTTCAATCTTTAGGGTTTAACTGCAATGTGTCTTGGGGAGTTTCTCCTTTGGTCCTGCCTCTTTGGTGTTCTGTGTGCTTCTTGTATCTGGATGGGATTCTCTTTTGTTAGACTGGGGAAATTTTCCTTAATAATTTTGTTGAATATGTTCTCTATGCCTTTGGCCTGGGTTTCTTCCCCCTCTGGTATCACCATGATCTGTAGGCTTGGTTGTTTAAGAGTGTCCTATAGTTCTCTCATATTCATAATCTTTTTTAAACTTATCCAAGTTTTTGTTATCCTTGCTTACCTGGCCTGAAACCCAAGGTCAGCAGGTGCAGTCATGGGGCCCATGGGATGGGCTGGTTGGCAGCAAAGACAAGGCTCCCTCACCTGCCCTTGCCTAGGGTCTGGGGTCCAAACACACAAGGGCCTGAATAAAGTTTTAATAATAAACTGTCAGTTCATAAATAAGAAGAAAAATGTATTTCTCTTTGTTTTATTCTCTCTATATTTTCTTTATTTCTCCTTTGTTGATCAGCCTGAAAACTGATGCATTTTTAAGTCCCTCCAAGTTTTCTATCATCTATTTATATTACGGGTTTAATATTATATTATATATTTAGTCTCAATTCTGAGTAGCGCTTCCTCATTCACTTTCCTTTGTGTGCATGTATCCTTTCTAGAGGTATGTTACTCTATCCCTGTGTTTTCCACTTAGTAAAAAAGTCCAACATGGCGACAGAACATGTGTTGAGGGAAGTCTAAGACATTTCTTACATGTGATTTTTGTCAGCCAGCAGGATGTGTAGTTTCCATTCTTTTACCTCCAGATACAGAGAACAGGGAGCCCTGGGTTGGGACAGTTATGTTGTCTCTTTGGGACTCTATTCCCTCACTTGACAAACATCCCATTGCTGTTGGCTTGGTGGGTGTGGTCAGATTCAGGAACCTGAGCCCTTTGTGGTTGCCGACATTCCTGTGCTCAGGAGCCTGGTCTTGGTCTTTGTATTCTGCAACCCCTGTCTTGCAGTTCTTAGTGCTCTTTGAACAGTGAACCTCAGGTTTTCATTATGCATCAGAGCTTTCACACTATGCAGCCTTGTCTTTTTAGAGGGATATTGTAAAAATCAAAGAGAATAATGCAAAATATTTAGAGAACTGCCTCATCTTATTTTTACATGCAATTTCCATATGAATTTTTAAAATAAATATATATTTTAAATCATATCCAATAATCCTGTGAACAAAAAGGAAAATGATAATCAGAGGCTATAAAATGCATTATTTGATGAATCAGGTAGCATTCAATGTCAGGAGACAACATTGCTTTAGAATTCAGTTAGGCACTTATTTACAAAGAACTGCCCCCATACTTTTGTCTAGTTAGATAACCAAAGTGGAAAAATTTCAACTCTCATGTTATATTATATAAAATTCAGTTTTTAAATAATATCAAAAAGATTAAGTCTAAAGAACTAGTACAACATGTACTTTTTAAAAGTAAAGCAAATAGCACAATGCCTGTTTTCTGTTTTAAAATAACTTACCAACTGAAAAAAGGTGTAAGAATAAACATGTTTACATATATACTTATAAACTGTATGTTAGCATTACACAGAGTTACACAACTTTTTAAAAAATTATATTAAGTGATAACATGAAGAATAAAATAAAAAATTTAAAGTCTGTATTAGTTATAAAATAAATAAATGTGAAATTAAAACATATAAGAAAAAGGAATCAAAAGTGAAATATATCTCTCTATCTCTATATCTATATCATCTAATCTATATCTATATTTATATCTATATCTATCTATATATATTGAGGCTAGGAGAGAGTTCAGTGGTAGAACACTTGTCTAGTAGATCCTGGGGTTAGACTGCAGAGCTGCCCTAAAAATGAAAAATATAAATAATCCCACATATATAAACATCCAGAAGAATTTTATGTCATGCAGTACTAGAAGGTATATACTGGGAGAAGAGTGTATTTCAGAGCTTACCTTGTTTCTGTAGCCAAGAGATCAGGGTTCCAGTTGTTTAGTAGACTTTGATGTGGTCAGCCTGCTCTTTCTTGAGGGGAGAGAGAGGTCACAGGGTTCGTGGGAACTACTCCCTCCCCTGCAGGTGGTTATGTGAGTGGGTGGTCTCTGAACTCTGACCTGGGACTGGTGCTCAGCACTTCTGTTTTTTTATTATTATTTCCAGTGAAAATTGATGCAGCTAATTCATAAATGCTAAACACTTTCCTAGGTTGTAATCCAGCAATCTTGTGGGTAGGATCACATAATGCTAGTTCCATTATGAATGAAAATCCTGGCTGGAGAGATGGCTCAGCAGTTAAGGAAGGCACTTGCTTGCAAAGTCTAACGACCTGGGTTCTATTCCTAGTACTCACATAAAGCTAGGTGCACAGTGGCACATGCATATGGAGTTCATTTGGAGTGTCTAGAGGCCCTGGCACACCCATTCTGTCTCTCTTCTTCCTCTCTCTCTCTCTCTCTCTCTCTCTCTCTCTCTCTCTGCTTACAAATAAAGGAATAAAACTGTTTTTAGAAAAGAGTGAAGATCCCCATGAAGATGTATGGGCACATGAATTTGCAAGTCTGGCAGCAATGTCTCTGACCCCGATGGCCATGCTGCCTCTGTTGTGTAGCTGCTGTCTGGGAAGGACTCATGACTTGTGGCCCTGTACTTCCTGTTGCTAACCCGACATGAGCATTGGTGGCAGTAGCCAGCTCTCTGCATCCTGGTGCGGGACTGGTCGAGGAGAAGACAATTGCTCCACATGCCTGTTCACTTAATTTACCAAAATTGATTGTTGCAATTATTTGTATTTGTTCTTTCACCACCAGATGCATAACCATGAATTCCATGTGTAAACAAAAAATGGTTAGGTTAATTTTATACCTTTACTGCATCTACAAACTGGAAGAGATTGACAGAGAAGACAACAAAGAGATTAAATATTGGAAGTGATGTTGAATAGATCAACCTATTACAAACAAATCAGCGTCTATTATACGTTGATATAATGGCAATAGCAGATTATGGTGCAAGTATGGGTACAGATGCTACATCAAAGACAAGTAGAAATTCCTTTGATTTCTCACTGCTCTACACTCACATTAAGATTGCAGCATGGGGGGAGGGGAAACATCAAATTCACATTGAAAAACATGTAAACAAAACCTGCAAAATTGAGATTTGAATTTTCTTCTAAGGATCTAGTCAATACTTAGAAATCAACATCATCTTTACTTGACAAATTGCATCTTCTAAAAAATGCATGTGTAACCATTTTATACAAAATGTGAAAAAAATTTAACCATACCTCTGATTATTTTGCTTAATAAAAATTCAAACTCTTTAGAGTAGTGTTTACTCATTTATGTAAATCAGCCATTGACAATGTAACAAATTAAGATAATGAAAAGTGCCTGAAGAAAATATCAGACTGTATAAATAAAGAGTATTTTTAATTCATGTTGTATCTTAAGCATGACGTTCTGAGAGAGATGAGTCAGTTGCAGGTAAAAGGATTTTAGCAGAATAAGAACGTAATCAAAGTAGAGAGGTTGAGGAAAGAAGTGGGAAGGGGGTCGGTAAATGAGTAATCGAGGATTAAATCCTTGGGAATAATTTAGGCTTCAATTAAGTGACATCGCTTCTCCCATTCAAATAGTAGGTTGCACAAATTTTGAGGAAGTATCAGTTTGGAAAACAGTAGAGGTAGGTAAGATGACTGTACTTTGAGCGTTTTGCCCTGCCGTCTGGGGCTCTTTGTGCTTTCATTGAGGATCTTAGTGTGAGAACACATTTTTCTTCATGGATTCAGGGTATTTACTGGGCCCCGAGATGCATGGCCATGTCTTTGGAAAGAAGAAGGTGGAATACTGTGGACAAACGATAGTCACTCACCTCATAAGAATGGAAATTCTTTAAAACCTTTTTAGGAGCCCCCTCAGCTGCTTCTGTATCTTTCTCCTTATTGACTTCCATTGTGTTAGGCAGGGTGCAAACCATACATCCTGTGTTTTGGAATTGAGCTCCTTATGTGGGTATAATGTAAGTTTAAATAAAGTAGTTTTCTCCCTAATAAATAAGGGGTGCAACTCTCCACATGTAGAGGAGACATTATCTTCTCTTAGGGAAATGACATATCACAATGCCCCCATATGTAGTTGACAGACTCCACACATGAAAATTATCAGCTGGCAGCCTCACAGCTGTCATGTGAGTGTGGTGGAGAATTTGGACCCAAGCTGAATAGCTCATGGGTCTTGTCCACCTCATGGATTATAGCTTGTCACTGCAACAGAAAGGGATGCATCTTTTTTGGCATGTCTAAGAACATTGGTTTTGAAAAGTATATTTTGTAATTAGATCTTTTGTTTCTCTATTTGTTTGCCGATTAATTTATTTTCATTTAAAGATAATTACGTGTGTATGGTATGGGTGGGGAGTCCAGCTTCTGAGGTTACTGAATGTGTATGCTGAGGGAAGACAGAGTGGTTGGCTAATGTCCTCCATTGTTCCTGACCCCAATGTGTCTCATTGGCTTGAACCCCACATTCTTTCCTTGTCTGCTGTCCTGTGAACTGTTCTTAGCACTGTTGTGAGAATAGCCAAATTTTGGGCTAGTTTCTAGTCTTTCCTATGTATTTCATCCTCACTGAGTCTTTATTTTTATTGAGAACTTTATTGTTTGAACATGCTATGTATTGGCCATATTCCCATCACATTATAGTCTTATGACTTCTCCTTCTCCCCCATGGAGAGCCCTCCTAGGTGGGAGTTATCAGTATGCAGGACTTGGCTCCTCTACCACCTGAGTTATCTTATGATAGAAACTGTGGGTAATTGGCATTCTCTTTAAGTAGAATTATTTTCCTTTGTTCTGTTTCACTGAGCAATGCTACTTCTGGGATGGGAAAGATGACTCAGTGGTTAAAGGAGCTTGCTTACCCAGATTCAGTTCCTCAGTACCTACATGAAGCCAGATGCTCAAAGTGGCTCATGCATTTGGAGTTTGTTAGTGGTGGAAGGAGGCTCTGATTCACCCACACTCACTCTCTTTCTGTCTGCCTCTTTCTTGTTGTCTCTCTCAAATAAATAAAAATATTTCAAAAGAGATTCTTATATGAAAATCTTACTAATTATAGAAAATACACATTAAGAAAAAGAATGACTGAAAGGCTTTAAGATCTCTAACCTGAAAGAAGCAATAGAATGTATATATAAAAGTTCATTTATTTAAAATTTAAGCTGCTTTATTGTTGTTTTTGAGAAGGGGGTCTAATCATGTAGTTGAGACCGGCCTGCATCTTGCCATCTTTTTCTTCCACCTCAGGCATTCTGATTAAAACATAGACCCTAAAAAAATTGACATATAAACTGGAAAAAATTTTGTGATGTTGAGTGTTGGTATGATAAACATGCTTGAATTAGTGTCTTTATGTAAGGATTTCATAATGTGAATTAAAATGTCTTAAAATTCAATTTCATTTCATATAATGTATCTATTCAAATATTAAAACTCCAAATATTTTATAATTAAAGATGCATTTCTTAATTTTTACATTAGCATTATTTACCAATATCATTAAAGGGTAAATTAAATAGCAAAATCCTTTTCAAAACATAGTGAAAGATATGAGCAATACTCATAATTTTAAAAAACAAGTAAGATTCAAAACATATCCTTATGTTTTACAATAATCTATGTTATGTAAAGTATGTGTAAAAGAATCAAAATAAATAGTCCAACACATGTAAAATTTTTAGGATGAGCTGTAGAATCACAAATTGCTCTTATTTTCTTTTTTATTTTGCAAATAAATGCAGTGAATGTATCAAAATGTGATTAAGAATCTTGGCTAGCATAATGTTGATTATTTGCTGAAATATTCAAAACCAGTATCTAGGAAAATAACAACAAAAGTTTTCATGATCATGAAAATAGGTTTTGAAACCTTAGTTCACTATAATTATAGAAATTGTTTTACCAGGATTTAATTCAAGAGTAATAAATCAGTTACCCCATTTAATATTTTCTATATTCCAATTCCTCTGTAATAAACAATTTATTCATAATCCAGTATGATATTTATGTTGTAAAAATCACTGTAAATACATTTAAAAAATCAGTGTGATGCAATACTTTTTGTAGACCAATGTTACTATGAAGACAGTAGAAGTATATGAAATACAATTCCCATTTAACTGAAGGGACTCACATCCAGTTATGTTTTCCAGGGCTTGAAGAGCTGTAGTTTCCTGGAGAAAAGATAATTTCATGAGAACCTTGTAGCCACCTCATATGGAGTGAGAGGGTGAGAATACCAGTGGAGGATGTGTCTGAAGGAAGGAAGCCTTAGAATTATCTGGGTTTTGAGGGAGAGAATGAAAATGGAAACTTAAGGTGACTGGAGTCACTAGTACTTGAGATTTCATGACTTGGAGACAGGGGTGTAGGGGAAGAATTGAGCCAAATACTCCACCCTGGTTTTCTCTGCAGGAGGTTTGCACTTCAAGAGGAGTGAAGATTTAGACTCTCCATAAGAAGGAATGACTAACATGGTGATTAGAACTACAGGGAATGCTGTGTTGATTGGGAGCCCAAACTGCTCTGTTAAATCAAGTCCCACCTATGCTCATGCAGGCAATCATAGTAAACTCACTGGGTCACACAAATTCACAAGGAAAAATAAAAGGCATTGGAGTGGAAGAAGGAATCATTGGGATAAAGAATGGGTTCAGAGGAAGGACAGAGAAAAAAGGGTCAAATGAACATAATAGGATGGATGGCTTTGTGATTAAAATACATTATGCACATATATTAAAATTGTCAATAAAAATTGAAAAGAATGAATTACAAAAAAATCTTTGAATGGTAAGGAATGTGGATCCTTTTGGTCATAGAATTTGGAGACATGTTTATGAGTCAGAATTAGGTCAATATGAATAAGGAATGGAGTCATGTCAAGAGTCATTTAACTCCCTGATGGTACCAGGGAGATTGTTGTTATGTCTCCTCGTTGCTTGAACAAAACACTTCACAAAAACCAACTGATGGTAGAAAGGGGTTTATTTTGGTTTACAGTCTCTAGGGGAAGCTTCATGATGACAGGGGAAAGGATGGTATGAGCAGAGGCTGGACACTATTTCTGTCACACCAGTTAGAAAACAGCAGCAAGACAGTGGGCTGAGGTCTGGAAAGGGAGAGCTAGCTATGAGACCCCATAACCTGCCCCCAACAACACTTCCTCCTGCAAGGCTCTACCTCCTAAACCATTAGCTGGGAACTAGGTATTCAAAACATATGAAAGTTTGGGGGATATGTTATTCAAACCACCACAATGAGGTTGCCCTAATTTTAATGCCTGCCAGAGAATGGGACCAAATATTTCAGGAGAATTAATAAACCATCCAGAGTTTTTACAACATACTGAATTCAATAAAAATATGTCCAAGTAGACAAAACAAACCAACAGACCATTAAGAAATGCAGAGGATAGATACAGACCCATAGGTATTAGAGATGATGGAATTATCAGCTGTATATGTGTTTGACTAAATGCATTGTAAATATAGAATTTCATCAGATATTTTAAATCAATATAAATATGTAACAAATTATATAATATGTTGAGAATTCAATTATGGATTAACAGGTTAGAAATACCAGGAAATAATTCTCAAATAATGGAGACATATTCAATGATAAAATATTTAAATTTCTCCTAAGAGAAATGAAACAAGAGAAAGACAGAATAAAGGTGCCTAGTAACACCTTTTCTATTCCTACTTGTTTTTGCAAAATTAGTAAGTACATAAAGGCAAAAAGTTATGATATCACATGGAATACCAGAGGCAAATTTCATTACTTCACATCTTCAAAAATATTTCAGGCAAAACATTAAAATCATTAAATAAATTTATAATATTACTAGAAGCAAAATAGAAGAAAAATCATTTGTTTGGCTTATTCTAAGATTTTTGTGTTTTAGTGTTCAAACCAGATATGCAGAATGAGCAACTGTAAAAATTCTTATATAAAGTTCTATAAAACCCCATGTTAGCTGCAAGAAAAGTTACTATTAGCATATACAAGAATTTCTTCTGATATGTTTAATTTCTGTATAATATTGCCAAAAAGTTCAACACATTAGAAAGTTCAGAAGTCAAAAAAGAATACAAAACAATGTATCCTGTATGATTTCATTAATATAAATTTCTGAAGATTTCTAGAGCAATAGAAGCTAGATTATGATTGGGGGCAGAAGAACATCTAGGGGTGTGAGTAGTTTTCCATTCTTTTTCATTTGGGAGATAGATTTTTCTCACTCTGTGAAAATTCATTGGGTCATAATGCATGATTTTCAATTTTCTATGTGTGTACATTATAATTATATGCACATTTTCATTAGGAAACTAGAAATGAGATACCTACCTAAAATTTAAAATACTGAACAGCACCATAATTAAAAGTATGATTGACATATTTTTCTTTTTAATAAAGGAGCATATTCATATAGGCCAGTAAGTAGATTATTTCAGTTTTAGAATCTGTTGGCTTTGGAACATCTGCTCACTTTCATTGCTCCCAGGTTTTTAATTTTTATTGAAATCCACATCTGAAAACATCTGTTTCTGTGATTTATGTTTGTATTGTGAACTCAAAAATGAAAAAGTTGTCAACTGAGAAATTGTTCAAAACACAATGGGTGTGCCTTTGTGTAATTTTTGCAAAGTACATAATAAAATTCTGAAATCAACTTAGACCCATGCTTGTTAGTTAGAAATTATATTAAATATTTACCTTTTTAAATTGTGTATTGTTCTTTACTCAGAAAAAGAAGATTGATATGGGGGAGGGCTCCATGTAAATGATTGTACAAATTAAAGAGTAGACATCTGCTGTGGTAGTTTTGAGTAAATGTCCCCCAATAGAATTTATTATAATTGTGAATTGTCTTCAGCCTTCTGGCTGGAGGAAGTGTCACTTTGGCCTGGCCTCCTGGGGTCATGACACCCTTTCTAAATTGGGTCCAAAATACTAGGGATAGATATACAAAAGAAAAACCAGAACCCCAGTCTGACAGTTCTGCATTTTTGTGAATTATAGTGTGACAGTGCTTGGTTGCTTCTGGAGGTGCTGTCTCTGTCTCTGCTTGGATCTGTGAAAGGGGGCCAGCCTTTTTTTCCTTAACCTCCCCTGGGTCTGTTACTTCAATAAATTGTTTCCTCTCCAAAATTGTTCCTGGTTCGGAGATTCATCCCAGCAGAGTGTGGCTGACTACAACATCTGGATTACTTTTAGAATTAGAAAGAGATTTAATAAATTTCTCAAGGTTATGGCCTTGTGCACGATATTTCTCATGGGAATTGGTGATTATTTAGACACTTCCTGTCAAATGAGCTAATGTCTGATCTGTTGTCCATCTCCGACACAACCTCAGCACAGGTCATTGCTCTCAGTCCATTGCTTCTTACTTTTCTTATAAATTCAACCTTTAGATTATACCTCTCCTGTAATTTGATTTATATCTTCTCTAAATTGCTTTCAAGATGATCTTGCCAAAATCCAAATTTGATTTTCTAATTTTCCAACTTCACACTTATGAAGGCTTAAGACAAGTGCAGACTCTATTCTTCATCACCCACTCACAGCGTCCCTTGCCTCAGGAAGAGGGCGAAAATGAAAGTGCAAGAGACTTCTGGCTTTTTCTAAAAATGCACATCGTCTGATGTTCACAGAGATTTTTCATTAGAGTATGATATGGGTTGCTGATAATATTCGTAAGCAACGCGAGGAGAGAGAGTTTTGGAATCCTCCCTTCCCCCTCCTCCTACTCCGAGTTCTTGTCCTCTAATGCCAAAGAATTGTACATAGGGACAGAATTAAAATTTAATTACACATTTATTTTCATTTAGTAGATTAGGAAAAGGGAAGTTGGATGGGGAAATTTCCCTGTCATCATGTGGGAAGTTACACAATTCTCCTGCCACCCGTGTGGGGAGAGCACATTTCAGAGAGTTTAACAGAACTTATATTATTTATGTAAATAAGCAGCCCAAGGAAAGATAATAGAAAGCTCCCTTTATGAGACAGAGAGATTTATGAGAGAAGTCTGGAGCTTGCCCCCCTAGCTGGGGTAGGGGTACAGGCCTTACCTCACTGAGGCCTGGGTCAGCAGTCTTTTTACTCCATTGCCATGTGGGGGAAGAGGGGCCTACTTCCTCTAGGGAAGCTAGTTTTAAGTCCTCCCCAGGTGAGTTAGAGAGACAGCTGATTGGTTTATATTTGACCAATCAGTTTTAGCACCTAGGTTGTAGCTCTAACTAAACACCTTTCCCTCAAGGGGCGGGGCTGGAAGGGTAGGGGTGGTCCCTGCACACACCTGACTGTCACAAGTAAATGTAACTGAATTACTATATCACGTCCCACATTGTGTTACATATGTATGGATCATATAAGAAATGTCTAAGTTTTTTTTCCTTTAGGAAGAGTAGCATTAGTTTGCCTTTAAAATGAACTAAGTGGACCCACTTGTGTGTGTAACAAGACAATATGTAGTTTTCTTCTTTTACCTGTACTTGACAATAGATGCAATGTTTCTCTTTGTCTCCCTTGATTTAGAGTAGTTTTGAAACCATGACCTGTACATCATTTTTAAAGCATACACCTATTATGCTAATGGATATATTAACTATTTATCTTTGTTATGTTCTCAAAATAAAGACTAGATACAACCCAGTGATTTAAAAAGAATAATTGATGCCAAATCCTGGTTCAACACTTACTGTGGTGTGTGTGACTTTGTGAAAATAACCTGAACTCTGAAGTCCTTGTACCTTGCCTTCAGAAGGTGAAACAGAACATCCCTCATAGGACCATGCTGGGTAAGGAATCACACAATGAGTGGGTGGTATTTAGTGCAATGCCGGGGAAGCAGTTGATGGTCATAGTCATCCTGTTGCCTCAGGGATAGAGGTCTCTAGTAGACTGGCCTGGCACCGGGCATTTTCAGTTATTCCATCTCCAGATTTAAATTTATTCTCTGAAGATAAAGCCAAACCTATTCTCTGAAGATAATAAAGACATCAGTGAAAGTCTGCTCTCTGCCCCAAGTGTATCAAAGCTTTTATTTAAGCTTTTCACTCAGCTGCCAGATAGGAAGACTGCTGATAAGGTTAAGAAAATGTGTCCTCAGTAATAGATAGAATGCATGGGAAGAAAACAGATACTCCAGAGTTAATTCAATATAATGATCTTCAAAAGAGAATTAATTTGAGGTAGTAAATAACTAAACCAATGTCATGACAAAAAGTGCATTACTCCTGTAAAGATGAGTAAGATTTTCCATATTAGAGAATGTGTACACTTAAATCACCATGCCTTTGGCATCATAAAATTGAATTTTTTTAAGGGCAAGAAAGGGGACTGGGAAGATATCTCAATGGGTAAAGTGTTAGCCAGATCCTCAGAACCCACATAAAATGCCTGTTTTGGTTCTGTGTTCCAGTAATCCAACACTGTGGAGCAGACAGGAGATCCGTGAGTGTTTACTCTCTAGCTAGCCTAATTGAATTAGTGAGCTCTAGGTTTAATGGAGACACTGTGTCCAAAAACAAGGAGAAGAAGAGCAACTGAGAAAAGACAAAGGAAGTCAACCTCTGGCCTATACACTCACACAGGAACACACATACACACACACAGGCACACACATGCACACACCCATACACACATACAAACACACAAACTCACACACATAGGCACACACATATATATGCATACACATACACGCAGACACACAATGCACACACACATATACACACATGCAAACACGTACACACACATGTACTCACCCACACACATGCACACACACAAACACACAAACACACACTCACATACACACACATGCAACATGCACAGGTACACACACACCTACATGCACATGAACACATGCACGCACACACATGCACACACACGAACAAATGAATTAGCATTCACATATCTACAGAGGTGGGAAGTAAATAGGAAAAGCAAATGTAGCACCAAAAGCATTGTAGGAATAAATCAACAAAGATTAGCCAATAAATCCATGTTAAACACAGGTTGGTGAGGTGTGCTGGTCCCTAGAACAGAGGGAGCAGTGGTATCAAGACAATATCTGATGTTAGACACTGCAGTATGGAACAAAATGTGTATTTGGGGTATGTGGGCTTCTCTCGATGAATTTAAAAATTGTGGAGTAAAGGAAAGGGAGGCAGTAAGCAAAAACCAAGGAACAAACTTTGCACGACAAGACATGAAGTATGAAGGTCCCAACTGTGCCAGTTCAGGCACATACAAGACCATAGAGACCGAAGTCTATGGCACAAGAAGGTGAATCAGACCTTGTTCTCAGAGGGACCAAAGGGATCCTGAAGAATAGCTTTGGTTATTTTTTTTTCTAAATTAATGATGATTGTTGTAGTCAGCTCCATGCTTCTAGGATGAACTTCCAAGCCAGACACGGTTTATGAGAAGAATGGGATTTATTTGGAACTGACAGGTCCAGGGGGTTCCATAATGACAAAAGAGGCTGATCCCCTTTCATAGATCCAAGTAGAAAGATTAAAAAACCATCACCAGCACCTGCACTTCAGACAAGCACATGCAGGGACCTGGTGGAGCTCACACCTCCCTCCACAATTTTAGGTACGAAATCAGATTCGCCCCAAGCACACCTTTGGGCTGGTCCCCAGGATCCACCTCCAGGGGCACTTCTTCCAGCCACATGGCTGGAAATCCAAATTATAAGTGTTAATAAAACCCCTCAGTCTATTGGGGACATTTACACTATCACAATGCGTATACAAGGTTTTGAGGAAGGAGTGGTGATGAATATTTTTGCATCCTTTGAAAGATCACAGTGGCTGTAGTGTTACATGGTCTCTGGTGATCCAAAGTGGGAACGAGGACCAGCTGATACACACCACAGACATTCAGGAAGGAGATGGTGTCTGACTAGGAGTTGTGGAAGTGATATAGTTGTTACATTTTAAAATTAAAATCTTGTATTTTTAAGTCTGAATAAAAAAGATTCAAATCCTCTTGCTCTAAGTTATTGGGGGGTTATTCATATAAATTTTAGGAAAAGGCAAAACTTTCAGTGGCAATTTGGATGGCAGAGTGGCTGAGTCTCTGCTTGGTGATGGACCTTGTTAAATTTCAGTTACTTATGATATAGATTGGGAGGATGACTGTTACCTGAGTCGGAAGTAAGAGAGGAAGTCAATTTGTGCATTTGTTGCAGGTGAATTTGAAGCATTGGGCTGGACAAGATCAGATTGGCAGAGTGTTCAAACCCTATGCGAAGCAACAGTAATAGGTCTGGGAAAAGAAACCACAAATGCCAGGGAGAAAGTCATTCATCCTCTGGAATAGTCAAATTGCATTTTGGGCAGAAGGAAAAGCAAGGCTCCGCAGAGTATACAGACAAGAGGCGAGCTGGGAATAGTGGATGAAGATCCAGGAGGCAGAGAGCAGAAGAGCCAAACTTTTTCCTTCTATGCAGTATGACCTGGGAGCTTGGATTTCTGAAAATCACTTCCGTGAAAGAGATGCAAGGAATAATGAGCCTGCTTAAGAGCAAAGTGTGCCATGAAGGCAGGCCATGGCAAGGAGCTGGAAGCCATTCAATGCACCCTGCCTGGAGGTGTCAGCTCACTGGTGGATCCCGGCTAGGAGACATGTTTGCTTTCTGTTACCTGTTTTTGCATGGGGGAGGAGTGCACATATTGCAAAAAGCAGTTGCCAGACATCCCTATGTAAATGTAACAAAAAGAGAGGTGGTAGACAAGATAAATTTAGTCAAATTAATGCACTAATAATTTATCCTCGGGAAATGCAAATTCCTGTGGTAGTCCCACATAAGTAACTAGAATATTGATAATGGGGAGAAACCACAAGGCTGGCACTCAGTCACCTGGCATGTGAGGAAAGAAGCAGTGAAGGTTTTAAGCTCCCCACTAAAGTTCACGTCCATTTCTTTCTGCATGGTTAAATCTGAAGTCTTCATTCATTCTTTCACTGACATGTCCCATCAGGGGACCTAAGCTGACTAGTGACTGGCCAGGGATTGTCACAAGTGAAAACTGGCAGTGTCTACAAGAGACATATCCGGAAAATTTTAACATAATTTCTATACAGAAATGTGTCACCGATGTAGCACTCCACTTCTCCAAAAACCCACTTCTTTCTTTTGTAATGGATACAACAGGAAAAAATTCTTTTCTTTCATTTATGGATAGCTGACCCTCACCCTTATTGAACATATCCTTGAAGAGTATCGTAATAGTGTGTGTGTGTGTGTGTTTGTGTTTGTGTGTGTGTGTGTGTGTGTTACATGTGGTACAGTGTGGATATTGTGTGGTGCTATATGCATGCATGCATGTGCTGATGAAGATTTCGGGTGTCCTCTTCACTTTCCTCTCTGAGACCAGCTCTCACTGAGCCCGGAGCTCACTTTCTTTCAATTATACTGGCTCACCAGTGAGCCCACAGGTTCTCCTTTCTCTACTCCCCTCAGTGCTGGGGTCACAAGCTGGAACAGCCAGGCCCTGCATTGCTTTGTGGGTGTGGGGATGAAACTCAAGTCTTCACCCTAGTGCAGCAAGCCAGCCTGCAGCCCTGTCTTTCACTGTTTTTATTGCAGTTGCAACTCTATGCATTGCTTTTCATAGCCTGAATATTTCATTCATTTCCTTTTAGTGAAAAATAATCTCGTATATCTGTATTCACTTTAGTTCAATAGGGTTGTTTATGTTGGTGAAACTATGTCCCTCCCTCCTATTAGGACCATTGGAAGGTTAATCTGCACTCAGATTACTAAGGCTGACAAAGTGTGTGCTAAGTTTTCCATCTAAATACAAATGTGGTTGCCACATGTTTTGTTATATAAAATCAGTAAATTCAATATATATGTTTATTCCAGGGTTGTATCAGTTTTAAATTCTGGTTATACAATAAATTTTTAAACAAAGTGATTTGTAACTTAATAACAAATCACTAATGAAATAACTAATTTCATTGTTTTATGCTTTTACCAAACCTGTCCTCCCCGTGCTGAGGATGATATGATAACCTTAAGTAAGTGATGTGATGGTGATACATGTACTCAAGGTGTCATTTCACTGGCCTCTTTATCTGACCAGTAAACTTAAAAATACAAAAAAAAGCCACAAGAAATCTTACCATGTATCAGTCTTAGGTCTCATTTTTAAAATTTTAATGTTGTTCTATTATATTTGGTTTTCTGTGCAGATTAGCTAAACATACCTAAATTTATCTAAATATAATATGGTATTTTGTTTTCACACTTACAAAAATACAGGATATTTTTTGTTAAGATTGTTACAAAATTTATTTAGAATTTTTTTGTTGTTGTTGAGATTGTAATTTCTACCAGAGGGTGACATTATATCCTATTAGTCTATTTCTTTTAAATTTCAGACACTCTTCTCTGTGTTCTGCACAATGACTAGGTTGCATGGGTGAATGTTAATGAGTATCTACAAATAAATGGAGAAGCAATGATTCACTAGTAATATGGCTTTAGTAAAATTCAGAGTTAAGGGGACAAAGTAAGAGTGCCCTGACCCATACAGTACTCAGTAAGTGTCCCCTGACCCAGACAGTTCTCAGGTCTTGGACAGTAAATAAGAACTAAAAACCTATTAACCACAAGACCTCCATAATGGGAGGAAAAGATGATGATACTGAAACAAAATAGAGACTAATTGAGAGGGGAAGGAGATATGGTGGAGGGTGGATTTGAGAGGGGGATAGTAGGAGCGAGAAGGAATTATCATGGTTTATTATGTATAATTATGTAAGCTGTTAATAGAAAGTTTAAAAAAGCTTATTAATAAGAATTCATGGGAACTACTGTAGAAAGATTTCCTTTCTCTCCTAGAAATGGCCTACTTACTGATTTGAGAGAATAAATCATCATTAATTTATCATTAATAAATTATCTCTCCATTGGGAGAGAATTTCCAATTAGTCAACCACTAAAAAAACCAAGGTACACTTGAAGTTCTACAAAGGGAAGAAATCAGATGAGTTTAGCAGAGGTTTGGAGCTGATGCTAGAAATATCTAATTTTAAAAGATTCACTTTTTAGAGTTTAAGTGCAGCAATTTGTGTCATGAAAAGGCTAGTGGAAGAATTAAAATAAGCCAAAGTTTTCCCACCTAAAATATTTTTCATGTGTTTACAGAAAATCAATGCATTATTTGCTAATATATGGAAAAACAGATATAGAAAAGCAACTTGAAGTATATTCATTGATATATTCATAGTTTTTTTCCCTGATGTCATATTTAATGTGGGATTTTCCTGTCTTACACTTTTGTAATTTAAAAAATAATTACAGTGATTCTGTATTGCTTTAATAGTATTTGTGTGTTGATTTGGTAATTTTAAAAATCATTGTAATAATTCAAACAGTATAAAGCATTCCATAATTTTAGTGCATAGGTTTGTTTCATGAAAGTCATATTAAATTTTGATTTGACAATTAAGGAAGCAATTTTCACAGGATAATTTGAATGCTTATATATATATATTAATATATATAGTGGATGGGAGTCTAAAATGCTAATTATCTGTGTAAGTATTGAATGCAGGTTTCAAATGGGAAGCCCAGATTTCATTCATTCATGCATATATAAGCTGTATTAATGTATAATGTGTAGATATGAAATGGGCTATGACACCATGAAATATACTTGAGATCAATCAATATGACTTGTTCTAAAACACTACCAAGTTTCCATGATTTTATCTTAACCATCACAGTAGTGACTTTATCCACCTCTAAAGTAGTGATTAAATACAGGTCATGAGGGCAGGATAGATGGATCAGTGGTTAAGGCACTTGCTTCCAGTGCCTAAGGCTCCGGGTTCAATTCCCCAGTACCCACATACATAAGCCAGACAAGGTGGTGGCCCTGGTGCGTGCTCTCTCCCTCCCTCCCTCCCTCCCTCCCTCCCTCTCTCTCTCTCTCTCTCTCTCTCTCTCTCTCTGCTTGAAAATGAATAAATATTTTTTTTAAAAAAAAGGACATGAGAAGGGCAGGGAGAGCTTGTAGAAGGTAAAGGTGATCAATGTTAAAGACAACGAGTAGATTTGATAAGGGGAATTTTCATGTGAGCTTGTCTGTGTGCGCATGGGCAGTTTGTATGTGTGTGAGCACACATGCCACCTGCTTGGACCTCTGGGGAAAGAAGAGCAAACACGATATCAACATCATTCAGCTTCCATCACTCTCTAAATAAGTTAAGAGCATCTGCTCTCTCTCATCTCAGGCTTTTTTGCTCTGATAAGTCCTTCTTGAATAACTGTACTTACTGTCCATTGTAGGATGTTCAGTATTTAGTAGCAGTGTTTGTGTCCCTCAATACTTGTGGGTAGCATCTCTCTCTCCTCATTGCTATAGTCTCCAGACATTGGGAGATGTCCCTGGCAGGGATGCTGTTCTTAGATGAGAAACTGCTTCTAAGAGATGAACCATTTTAGGGGGAAAGAATTTTATGCGGCGGCTCTACAATATTTTCATATTCATGTTCTAACATCCAAAACAGTAAGTAAGAGGAAGGACTAAAGAAACAAGAACAGATAGTAGGAATGGGTTAATAAATGCCCTAGTTTTCAATTTCCTATCTCTCTTTTTGTTTTGTTGTGAGGCAAGGTCTCACACTAGCCCAGGCTGACCTGGAACTCACTCTGTACCTCAAGCTGGCCTCAAACTCAGGGTGATTATTGTACCTCAGGCTTCCAAGTGCTGGGATTAAAAGCATGAGCCACTGTGCCAGCACTTAGTTACTTATTAATTAAAACTGTTTAAATAACTGTTATAAACAAGAGAAAAATGACAAGAAAGATAATTAGAAAATATCCAGTCTAAAGCTTGGAGAGCTGAAGGAATGCTGTTTTGCTGACTTCCACTCATGAGGATTGATTTCCTGGTGTGCATTTGTTGGTATTTGGTTGTAAGTCTATACATGGTTTATCTTAAATGCCAAGAAATCCTAGAGAATCATTTCAGTACATTTTCCTTCAGTGATGATTTGGAGAGGAAAATTACTGATACCCAAACTCTAGAGCTCCTGAACTCTCTTCCTCAAGGTTCCTGGCTTACCAAAGTAGTGCCCACACAAAGAGATTTTTTTTTTAATCTTCAAAGTCTCTTTTATGTGAGTTTATGGTTTGTTGCTCTTTCTGCACACAGCTTTTGCTTTTATGGCTTTGTGAAGAATTGCACTAATTCCCAGAAGAGCAATAATGAAACTATTTTGGATATAATATAGTATTCCATTTTCCTCCAGCCGGAAGCTAAAACTTATATATTGTACACTTCATTGTACTATGTCTTCATTACAATACTACTACAAAAAGTGATGATTTCTAAAATCTCACATATAAAATCATATCTCTGCTGGTCATGGTGACTCATACCTGTGATCAAAGCACTGAGAAGTGAGTTTAAATCCAACCTGGGCTATACAGTGATACATTGTCTCAAAAAATAATAACAATAATAAAAATTTACATTCTCACACTACCAAAAAATGAAATTAAAGTAGTGGATAAATAAGAAGGATTTGGAAGTGAATATGTTTATAATGTTCATTAATTATAGTCCCCACAAAGCAGTTCTCATTTTCTACTTAAAAAATTAAGTGAATCTGCAAATTAAAATTCCCAGTTGAATTAATGTGATGACTCACTGAATCTCACATCATGGGTGAGCTGACCTCTCAGGTAATCAGATGCATTGAAGTCAAACATAAGTCAAGACAAAAGTACTCAGGCTTCCTCTAACATTGTGCTCTGTGTGATATAGAGTTATCATTGTTTTACGAATATAATCATTCAGTCTTTCTATGTTCTCTTTTATTACCTTCATTTCATTTCCTGAAGAGAATTTGCAGTATGATATTAATGGTTATTGTTCAGACTGATTGAATAGTCTATTACTTTCGATAACCATCAGGTGAAAGCAAGTGGCTTCACCTAAGAGCCAATGTTGCAATTTCCTTCTCATTTCCTGTTACTTCAAAGAAAACACTGCTTTTCAAACAAGGGCATGATTTTTTTTTTGATGAACAGCATTTACATTTGGTTTGGTTTTGTTTCGCTTTGATTCTGCCATATTAAATCCTATGAGTTTATAGGAGATATGAATGAGAGACTAGTTTATCTCAATACAAGAAGTCCCAAATGAAGCTCAGGTTTTTATTTCCAGCAAATGGTCATTTGCCATAGGTTTTCTGTAGTCAGTCAGATTAGAGTGCTTTCCTGAGGGGCTGCTTTGCAAATGACTTCATTTTCTGATACATTTCCATTGCCAATGAGGATAATCATGTCATTGGAGTGTACTTTCTCTCTTCTAGCACCCTCCTTCCTTCCCTTAATTTCAAGCACATTTTCCTCCATCTCTACAACAGTTTGATGTCCTTATTAAAATGGAATCTTTCCTCTTATTCAGAATCATCTAAGAAACCAGTGCCCTCATTCATTTAGCCATCACTCATTTTCTGGCTGAACCATTTACAGAGTTTCTCTGATCTTTCTTATCGCTCCATGTTTAGTTATCTTGGGTTAATCAAGTTGTGGAATTATTCTCATCTCTGAACTGTTGCCATGATGACTAATTAATTTTCTTTTAACTTTAATGGAAATATTCACTAGAATATAATTTGAAAGTTATCTATACTAACATGGCCACCAGTAAATTCTATTATTTGGAACTTTACTTATATATTCATCAGCAGGAAAATTTTCTCTTTGATTCTCTGGAAAAGAAATTGATTCATAGGGAACTACAGGGAATTGACTGATGCAATTTCAGTATCTAAATCGAAGTTGAATAAAGTAATGTGATTTTTATATTTGTATCAGACAGTAAGAGTCCTTGAGAAAATTCAAACATTACCAAGGTCACTGCCATCAGCCCAATTAATGACACAACTTGACCCATTTGGACCATTTAAGTAGAGAGCATGAGAGCTAGCTACCTTAATCCCAGCTCTGTGATTTTGATTACATCTGAGACACTGTAGAGATCACTTAGTCAATCTCTTGTGCAGAGAACAGGAAAATAAACTTTGGGAAACAACAAACTTTGAGAAGCAAAAATTGCCCAGGAGACATAATAAAAATGTATCCAAAAGGGACCTTGTATTTCTTGGCCTTTATGACAGCTATTTATGACAACTTTTCCCATCTGAAAGCCAGAAAACAAGTTTACCACAATCTTAAACACTAAGATTATCTGGTTTCTGGCATTTTCAGCTTCAAAATTCTTAGGCTGGTGATATGTTGACAGTGTTATTGAAATATAAAGCCTTAATATCTAGTATAATGCTGAAGAATGTCTCCCAAAATTAGGTACATAAACATAATTATTAAGATTAAATTTTACTGGAAGAAAAAATTGGGGGGACTCTCTGTGAGACAGGAATAGGGAAAATCTCCTGAGCAAACTTCCAATAGCCCAGGAAGTACAACAATCATTTAACCAATGGAACCTCATCAAGCTAAAGGCTTCTATACACACAAACATACCATACTCAAAGCCAATAGACCACCATCAAATGGGAGTTAATCTTTGCCAGTTACAATACAGATAGAGGTCTAATATCTAGAACATACAAAGAACTCAAAAAAATTTTTAAAAATATATCAAACAGCCCTCTCACAAAATGGGGAACTGAACTCAACAGGGAATTCACAGTGGAACAAACACAAATGGCTAACTCCCATTTGAGAAAATGTTCAATGCCATTAATCATCAGAGAAATGCAAATCAAAACAACCATGAGATTCCACCTTACTCCAGTCAGAATGGCAATCACAAAAAAAATCTACCAACAATAGATGCTGGCGAGGAGAGGAGGGAACTATGGAATTCTACGCAGCTGTAAGGAAAAGTGACTTAATGAAATTTAAAGAAAAATGGTCGGACTTGGAGCAGATCATTCTTAGTGACCTCACACAAGAGCAGAGAGCCAGGTGCTGCATATTCTCCCCTATATATGGTTTCTAACCATGTTAAACCATAACATTAAGAGAATCTGTCAGTGAACAGAGAGATTGTAAAAGGGAATGGAAAGAATTGGGGTAGAGGAATGGGAGGGTGGGGGGACTCATACAGTAAACTAAACTAATATATTGATACCATAAACCCTAGCTTTTAGACAGTAAGCTACTGAGGAAGCTGAGGGCACCATCTGGTAAGAGGGGCCATGAATAGAACAGGAGGCAGCCTAACCTCAAGAATAATTTCTCAGGTCTGCATCTCCCTGTCCCAGTTATTTGTTCCTTCCCACACTGAGTTGTTGATCAAAGAGACCTATGAGGTCCCCAATACATGACAGATTTCTGTCAAAGCTCTTAAATACCTGCCCCAGGCCTAAGGTAAAACCCTATTGCTGAAGAATCACAGAGTGTTATCAAACAACATCAAGAGATCCTGCTAGATTCAGAATGGGAACCAGCTCCCAGATGGTAGCATGTGTAGCACTGGAAGGTGTTGCATGAGCTGCCAGGGGAAATTGGTCAATAATATTTAGAGAATGCAGAAACCACTGATATACAATATAGACAGTTGTCACAAGAATGCTGAACACACTGCTGTATGGAAGAGACCAGCAAGTCAAGAAATTCTCATCTGTGCAATAGTGGCGCTAAAGCTAGGAGGGTAATCCACAGCTTACTGATTGGCTAAGAGATCTGCTTATTGACAAGGAACCCTTAACTGGAACTGGGATCCATGGCAAAATCCTATGCGGACCAAGAACTGGGCTCCTGGGGGAAATTCCCACTACCAGAGAGCTACAGAGAGGCTACACCCGTTAGGAGCTAGCCAAAAATAGCAATGTTGTCTCATTTAACCTAAATTTATCTCACTCTCCATGGAGATTCTGTTTGTATTCTTCAGAGGGCAGTGAGAGAGCCGGAGACAACTCAATTCCACCAAGAAGACATTGGATGATAGCTGACATCCTGGCAGGAGACAAACCACACCTAGCCTTCACACAGGGCCTAAATGAAACCTATGAGAAAGTGACAGAGACAAACAGGAGACCAATCACCACAGCAAGTCTGATAACCCATGAAAGGTCAATGGAGACAGAGATCATGACACCCAACACAACCCAGGGCAAAGGTCCAGAGACACTTAAGATCTCAACTATAAAGCAGACCTAAAACTCACCTACCATGACATAGGGAACTGAGAGGAAGAGGGGGCAGTAAGAATGTAAGAGCCATGGTGGAGGAGAATATCCAGAGACATTGCCCCCCTCAGAAACAATACACAAGGAGGAAGGAAAAAAAACCCTGAAAAACTGGCTACCTCTGGTAAAGTTCATACCCCCTAACATATGGGCAGATCCAGTATGTGCACTGAGGAAGGACCCCAGTGCGTAGGGGACAGAGAGGAGGGAAATGTGGATACATTCACAAGATTTGCTCATACAATGTATACACTTATTCATAATAAAGATATTTTTAAAAAATGAAGTGAAGAAAGGGCTTGAAAGATGGCTCTGTGGTTAAAGACCACTTGCCTGCAAAGCCTGGGTTCAGTTTCCCAACCCCACATAAAGCTAGATGCACAAATTGACTCTTGTGTCTGGAGTTCATTTGTGGTGCCAAGTGGTCCTGGTGTGCCCATTCTCTCTCCCCCTGCCCTTATAATAAAATGCAAATAAATAATTTTTAAAACTGTTAAAAAATCAACTCTTTGAGCTGAGGAAGATGTCTACATGGGTGAAGTGTTTGGAATAAAAGAAGGAGGACTTAAGTTTAAAACTCAGTATGTATGGAAAAAAAGACAAACACCACAGCAGTTGCCTGTTATCACATGGACACACACACACCAAGAAAATGTGATAGATTTCTAAACAATATCCAGAGGGCTTTTTCTCTGATACTTATACTATCTTGGCCAAATAAATTATTTCTCATAAAAAGAAAAAACTTAATTTTTATTGCTATTAAAAAAAAATATATATATATATATATATATTTATATGTATAATACATATATATAGTGTATAAAGTTTTATTTATGTACATTTTAATTTTGATTTATTTATTTGTGTGTGTACATGTGTGTGTGTGTATGTATCAGGGTCTTTTGCCATTGCTAATAACTACCTGTCTGGCCTTAATTGGATAGCTTTAGAATTGAACATAGGCCAGCAGGCTTTGCAAGCAAGTGCCTGTAACTGTCCATCTCCTGAGCCCCAACTTACATATTTTCAAATTGTGACTTTTTGAAATCTTGACATGAATTCAAACTCCAAAAGATTTATGAATAGTACAAAGATCTTTTTGGCATGAACTGTTTGGGGTTAAAGTTCCTTTGTTGTGTATGTCTGTATTTACATATGAAAATGTTCTTTCGAATGTTTTATGATTTGGGAGAAATAAATGCAAACAGAGTCAGAAACAAAGAATAACAAAATTCATTATCAGTAAAATATTGCTTTAGGGAGTCCAGTTTATCAAATATATTTCCTGCTATTGCTGATTTGGAAAAAAAAAAGGTACACTGTTTCCGGTCAGGTTAACAGTGCTGAAATGTGTATTACTAAGTCTGTGATAGATTCAGTCACACATCTCAATTTTTTAGCGTCTTAACAAGAAACTTAAAAGTGACTCAGAACTGAGTTCATTCCACACCTTTTTCACTCAAATCAACCCATCTTTATGAGACCCTTTCTGTCAACCAAGGCACCTTTTCCTCTGGCAAACAGCATCTGTCATCTTTACTTTGGTACTTATCATCCCCAGTGTGTTATGGAAAACAAAGTTGCTTGGAGTACTTAAGGCATGGACTCAATTAGTGTCAATTACCAAAGACAAGCTAGGACTTGCAGGACTAATGTGTGCAGATCTCAAAACCTGATGTCTGAAGCAGAGCCCTTCCTGATGCCTAGTGAGCTAACAAGCTGAGGAAAAGGACACTGGTACTGACCATGGAGACCAGAGCTCATATTGAATGGTTTAGCTGCATTCTCCCCAATCTTCAACAATAAGCGGGAGAAGTAGGCGTTCTTTCATCTATTTGAGTTTGGTGATCAGAAAGAGGCCTGAGAGGGCCTTGGGGCAGCTGACCTTCCAGCCTGTCTGTTGTATAATATCCAGAAACTGCACATGGGCAAACTAACCAGTGACAAGAGTGGTCTGAGGAAATAATGATGTTTGCTCTTGAGATCAATGAAGCTGAGTAACATCTATGTGACTAGGGTTGGATCACAATCGACCACTAGTGGGAAGTCACCCTTCACTCAGCAATCACCCTCTCTTAGATTAATTTCCCTGAATCTTAGCTAAATTCCAGTCAGTTTATCATAATGGATGTGATGGTTAGGTTTTGTTGTCAACTTGGATCTTTTTAATCATCTTGGGTGTGTCTCTGAGGATGTTTACAGGAAGGCAGCCTCTCAGCAAGGGGCGGGATGTAAAGAAGCTCAAAGATGCTGGAAGTAAAGATCCTTTCCTATGTGGGCAGTGCAGGAAGGACATTCCAGAGACTCAGGAAGCCATTAAGTCTGGGGAAGGGTTTAATACCCCACCCTAAGGCTATATAAAGGAGAAGAAATTCTCCTTGGCCCTCCTGCCTGTTTGCTGTTTTGTGTGTGTGGTGTAGGTGATGGGTTTTTCTCTCTGCTTGGACCTGTGAAAGAGGACCAGCCTCTTTTGCTGTTAGTGAACTTCCCCTAAATCTGTATTTTCAATAAATACTCTCCTCCCCAAAATTGTGCCTGGTTTGAAGATTCATCCCAGTGGCGTGTGACTGACTGTGACAATAGAGTTTTTCTCTAGCTCTGTCTTTCCTCTTGACCCAGTCAGTGGCTTCTGCCTTGAGGCCAACAGAGCAAGCCTCTTGTCCTGTAACAGTTCCAACTCTAATGCTACCAGTTGCTTCTTGGTGAGCTGTGCTGGTTAATTAATTAAGCCCTTTATGCCCTGCCTCAATCATTCACTGACATTTTAACCTTGCACATATTTCTGAGTTTACATTTGTATATGAGAGTGATATTTCTGCCCAATTTATAGGATTTTGCTTAGAATTAAAAGGAGGTTGAGTAAATTTAGTGTTGTTTTGTAAACTATCTTAATTTTGGAATACTAAACTAATCTCATTTGGAGGACTAAACAATAGCTTCTGTGATATTTTCTTGGTGCCTTGACAAGCCATCAGAGATGAGAAAGGCCTCCAGTTCCTTTATCAGTGTTCAATTATAGACATGGTAGGGCAGACATAGAAAATCATGTTAGTATAGTATTTATTCAGATGCGTATTTTCTTCAAGGAAATCCATGGTTACTTTCACTCTTTTGGACAAAGAAAGCACAAATAGTAGGACTGACATTTCCTTGTTGTCCACAGTCAAGAGCACCTTTCCTGGCTGAAGAACTTGGATGTCAAGGTAGCTTGACTCCTCAGGGCTTCAATGTCTATTCTGAAATGGAGGGTGAAGATGTGGTTTCACTTTCAAATATCCCAGGCAAGACTACTTCATTCCCGGAGGAAAAAATACATATACATATTTGTTCTTAGATGAAACAGTACAGAGTATTATAGAGCTTGAGTGTTTAATTCCTTCTCATAGAATTTTAAGAGAACTTAGGATGCATTTGGCAGGCACTTTTTTCCTAGTGCAATCAGGTTGCTATGGTGAACCTATTATTTTAGGCAAAGCAGGAACATGTTAGTAAAGTGCTAATCTCTTTTCTGTTTCATGTGAGCCTCTAATTACTCTCCCACTATTGAGCATGGACTAAAAGTGTGGTTTTGACCATTTTCAAAAGTGAGAAAAAAGAAGGTCATAGAGAGTGTGCCTGCTGTTCACATACTGGCAGGTGCACTTGGTGGTACAGCCCTCCTTTTAAATAATCTCATCCTGGAGCAGGAAGTACAACTTTTGGGTTTTTTTTTTTAAATAGAAAAATTAAATGAGAAAGGAAGCAGACCAACTTTTATCCAAATAATGGAAATATGTGCCTCCAATGATGAATTGCATATAAAAATATAATGAGGGCTGGAGAGATGGCTCAGCGGTTAAGGCACTTGCTTCCAGTGCCTAAGGCCCCTGGTTCAATTCCCCAGGTCCCGCATGGGCCAGACCCACAGGGTTGTGGCCCTGGTTCTCTTTCTCTCTCTCTCTCTCTCTCTCTCTCTCTCTCTCTCTCTCTCTCCTTGAAAATAAATAAATAAAATATATTTTTAAAAATATAATGATAATGTACTATGGTGAGAGTGTAGGTGATGATGGTGGTGGTGATATCTAACATTGGTGAAGCACTTGGTGAGCACTGGTTATGCTCTGTGTTTGTATGTATTACAGCTTTCAGCATGTACAACATGTATAATAATCCCATGTTGTAGATGTTATTATTATTATACAACAATGGTGGGTAAGGCTTAACTCATTTTATTTTAAAGAATAAGATTTACTGGTGGATGTGCCAATATTAAAACCCAGCTTTATTTTAAAGGAAATTCCATGTTTATAATTTTATCAGTATCATAAAAATAGATTTGCCTCCCTTGACTAAAGTCTATAAGGTTAAATCTCATATTACCAGAAAATTTCATTAGGCCTGGGAACTGTTGTCTACTCATGTATTTTGCCCTTATTCTTCTGTTTGTCAATGATGTGCTTGATACTACACCAAAAGTTGATGTTCCCTGTGAGTCTGTTGACTGAATGATAGAGGAATGATTAAATTTAATGTCAAGATTCAAGATTTTTTTAGGTAGGGTTTCACTCTTTCCCAGGCTGACCTCTAATTTACTATGTAGTCTCAGGGTAGCCTTGAATTCATGTTTCTACCTCTGCCTCCCAAGTGCTGGGTTAAAGGCATGCTCCACCACTATTCAAGATTTTTGAGTCCTCCTGAGCAATAAGAATGTCAGGGATGAGAATACATATATGTCCTCTGTGCTGCAGTTGAAGGAGTTAATGTTCTCCACCTGACCAACTCCGTGTGGATTGTAGGGTTGAAGCAATGTGTGAGTATACATGTGCATACAAGGGTGACGGGCCAAGGGAGAGGGCGGAGAGCCAAAGAGAAGAATGGGAGGGAAAGCTGGAAGAGAAGTCCGAAGAGGAGCAAGAAAATGCTGCTGTTCCTTCACAGTTGTCCATGGTTAATATCATAACAGCTTAAAAACTTAATCTCTTCCAGACATTAACCACTTTCACAGTCATGCTTTATATAACTCTCCATTTACTTTAGAAAAGGCCACTCAAGAATTCCTACCAAAATAGCCAAACAAGGAATATTATCTAAATGATTAAGGAACAGGAACCTGTTTGCTGTTCTCTCCTCTTTCTCTGTGATCTTGAGAAATTAATCTCCAGAGCCTTCCTTCTCTATGTGACCTTGAAAATATAGCATATTATCTTCCTTTCAGAGTTTAAGTTTCTGAAATTTTTGTCTGTAAATTGTAAGACAACTTGGACTTGCCCTTCATGACATTTCTATCTTAACAGTCTCCAAGTTTGGGGGAGCATTAAGTAACTGTATTATAGCTGCATTCCAGTGAACAGGAACTGAGAGAATGAAATTTCTCAGTAAAGTTTGGATATTGAAATGAAGACATAATACAATCTATATTTGATAAAGCCATCAAAGTCTTCTTTTAATTTTTTAATAATTAAAATAATGATCCTATAAATAGCATGAAATTATACTTTTTCTAAAATTATAATGTAGGTATTTTGTTTACATATGCCTTGTACCATCTTAAAGATAAAAATAAAATTATAGCTGAGGGTTTCTCTAGTTATTTCACAGATTTTTATTACTTTGGTGACATAGCTTTTCCTAAATATAATTATATTGTTTGTAGCTTATTTCTGTGAGGTTTAGTGGAAAAATTATTACAATTCATGTATAGTGGCCAATGTGAATTACTTCTATTGTGACTGGCCCAGTGTTTGTGTGCTAGTAACTATTTATATTTGAGCTTATCTTTTTGAACTCATATACATAATCATATACACATTGCTAACCTCATATAACATTTACTTAGTATGTGCTTTATATAATTTCTCCTAGTTTCTTGTTTATATCTCAGTCTTGCTTATATTATGTATTGCTTTAAATAAATTGAATGTTGCTGTTAAAATCTAGTTCATCAATATTTTCCCTTTGGCTTCTGATTTGGTGTCATATTCAGAACTGAATTTTCAATGCAAGATTAAGGAAAATGGCAATCTATTTTTCTATTACTGTTTTGTGGTCTAAACTTTTATATTTAAATGTTGAATCCACTGGAAATGTATTTCATTGTAAGATGTTCAGAAAAAGAGCTGATTATTTTTAAAACATGATTCACAAGTTTTATCACACTTAGTTTTAAATAATCTACAAAAGTATATATTATATTTGCTTATAGTACTGTGAATTACTATAAAGTAATTGACTCCTAGGTTCAGAAGGAGAACACCCCAATCCCAATAACTCTACTCTGCAGCAGTGTGCTGCCTCCTTGCAAAGACAATATGCTTGCTTGCACAGTCAAGTCTTCCCACCAGAGTATATGTTCTTAAATACTCCAGTGTTCAGACTTGCCTGCTTTGTAGTGGCATCATCAAGGAGTGTGGCAGTTACATTCTCATTGTTGGCACACAACATCCCACCAGAAGCAGCTTTGTGGAGAAAAGGGTTGATTTCAGGATTACAGTTTTGAGGGGAAGTTTCAACTTGGCAAAAAGAGCATAATGACCAACTGTTCAGCAGGATGGGACCAGTCCAAGTAAGCAAATCCAGAAATTCTTGTGAGCACTGGGGACTAAGCGGGAAGCTTAAATACAAAAAACCGTAGGATATGAAGGTCATCTTACATTCATACCACATCTCACCTCTGCCCTCCATAGACGAATGACCATCTCACAATGCAGGGTGCTCAGTCTCAACTCATGGTTTCTAAGCTGCTGTATCAAATGGTGTGGAAGACGAGGCCCTGCTTCTGACCACCGGAGACCTTGCTAATTAGTGATCTGTCAAGGGACAAGCAGAGGCTGGAGATGAGAATGGGTAACCAGGTATGATGACCAAGGAAGAAGTACAGATTATTTTGCAGTGCTGGTGAGGGTTCAAGTGTAATGTGTTAGGTAAAATCTACCGGAGGACTTCAAGGAGAGTTGGAAACTTACTTGAAACTTATTATGATAGTGTTTAAACCAGTATTGATCGAGAACTTCAGTTGTAACAGAAGTTGTGAATGGAGAAAGAAAAACAATACACTCTATAAAAGAGAGGGCATTTTCAGTGAGGACTTTGATCTTATTTATTCTCAAAAATAGTTTTCCTTATGTAGGATGATTTTGCTTTTACATTATAAGTGATCCAACCTCTAAAGTGCATTAGGGCTGCACTCATGAAGTTAATTCAGCTAATACTTCCTCTCTCCAGGCAGGCAGTCATCCTGTTCTGCTTTGTACTCTGGGAGGTGAGGGGTCTGGGCTTCAGCTACAATTCGCTCAGACCATCTGCAGCATCCTGGGAAGTCCCCACTGCAGTCTGGAGCTGCATGCTGAGCTGAACTTGGCCTCTGAACACTCCTTGCTATGCTCTGCACCTCTCTCATCAGCCTCACCACCTGCACCAGCCTCTCACCTCAGGAATCAGAACCCTGACAAGAATCTCTGATGTGTCCCCATTCTGTACACCAAGGACCAAGAAGAAGGAGCGCCCCTGAGGGAGAGGGCCTCTTCCCCTGCTAAACTTGAAACTACCTTCAAATTGAAAGAGGGGCTGTTGATTAGCCAGAAAGAGTGGAGTGTCTTATCATTCAACATGTTCTCAGAGATGCTGGTCGCACCCCTCTGCTAAGCAGATTATGAATCACCACATTAGATCATCTGTAATTACAGCTCTGAAATTAGATGATTCTAAATACTAATTTTTCTTTCCTCCATCATCTACCAACTCCAAATTTCTTTAACAAGACACAAGTGCAGCAACACAATGACTAACAGTCTTGCCGGTCAGCCCAGAAGCGTCTTAGAATCATGTCAGTGGGGGTGTAATTATGATGTTGGGGATGATAACAGAGAATCACAGATCTCTTGGAGCACTAGCACCCAGCTGAATTTCTGGCAAACCTGTCTGATTCCAGAGACAAAAGGATTGTTTTTCCCATGTGGCCTCATGATGCTGAAGTTAGAATGTATTAAGTTTCAATATGGCTTAATAGTTAAATACTTTAAGGTTAGTGAGAATCTATGTAAATTTGATTCTGTCCCTCACCAGATGGCTCACCAGATACTTAACTTCAATAACATCTCAATTTCCCACATTGTAAAATAGTATCAATTACGCTACTCAATGTGTGGTGTTAGAAGAAAAAGCTCTGTGATGGAAGGAATTATAATGGTCAGCATATACTTCCAGCTCAAGAAATAAGGATGTAGAATATTATTGTCTCACTAGACAAGAGTTTCACCCTACATATAAACCAGATTGTGCTCTGAAATTTTAAGTAAAAATAATAAAGATTTGGGGGTCACAGTTTTTGACATATGTATCATATTAGAATTCAAAACATTGGAACTGATTGATGGTCATGTGGAGACTGATCCCAAATTAAAATATTGTTAAACTGCCTTGCCTTGTTCAATTAAGCTGAAATATATTCTGATTTTATATTGTATGCTGTGTTATATTGAATATTATATTATATGTTGTACCACATATTATTGATGTGTTGATATATTGATTCAATTTTCTTCAATGGTACCAACAAACTGAACTAAATATGACCTAGTAGAATTAGTTCTTCTAAGATGAGGAACACAAATGCTAACAACCTCTAGGCTTCAGGTCCCACACTCCTTGGCATTTGTGTTTGACCTTCAGCATACTGTAGGGAGGTTAGAAATTTATTTGCTGAAGGTTTCAGGGGATTTGGGTTTGAGCAGTGCTGTCTCTCCTAACCAGTGTGCTCTCTTGGTTCCTTTCAGGCAAATGTGAATGTGGAAAATGCACTTGCTACCCTCCCGGGGACAGCAGAGTGTATGGCAAGACCTGTGAGTGTGATGACCGGCGCTGTGAGGACCTGGAGGGACTGGTCTGTGGAGGTAGTAACAGTTCTCTCTCTCTTCTCTCTCTCTCTCTCTCTCTCTCTCTCTCTCTCTCTCTCTCTCTCTCTGCCCTGTACCATCTACTTCAACTCGCTTCACTTGCTTTTCTCATTCTGCCTTTCTTCTTGGTTCTGCTGTTGAAAATAAGATTAACAGAGAGCAAAATGTCAGTAGAACTAAATGCAACTGTAAGTAGGATTGTTACTACCTTTACTTCCTATAACTCTTAATTTGGGAGTATGGGAAAAGGTATAGTGTGGACAAAGGTACATAACATAACATAGCATCTTATGTAAGCCATGTTTTAGTTCTGTGATACTACATAGTTAGAAGGCCCACACTTGACAATGAACTTCTCATTTACCAATGAACACTTATGGAAGAAGGTGGTGCCTCCCACAAACTTGGAAAAAGCACAAGAAGATCATATTCTACTCTACATTGAGTTGTAGAATGACGAGAGGTGGACACTGTTCCTGTGATGGCTCTTGGACCTCCGGAAGAGAAGTCCTGGGGAATCATGTTACCCAGAGATAGAATTTGGGGGATTGAGGACAGGCAGTAAAGGGGCTTCAAACGTGAGAGTCCAGAGGGTCACCACCGAGCACCATGCAGGGGAGGGCCTGCTGGTCTGTGTCATTCTAGATTGCAAAATACATGACTCTGAGAAGTGGATGTCTTGAACAACTGAGGGTGTCTTGTGTAGATCTAGAACCTTCTCTCCTGAACTGGAGGAAGCTCGGGTTGTCCATGGCTGCAACCTTGATCACAATTCTTCTCAACTGCTTTTCCCATTCTGCCACACTTTCCAGTTCTCCTACCAGTATTTTCCTCAGCTTTTCAACAACCACCAGTGAAACCCTTGCCTCAGAACTTAAGGAGAAACTCTGTTGCTCACTGAAAAGGGAGGGCTGCTGGTTTGGTTTATACACTGGCATTTTACTGGTTTGCCTCATGGAATCCTTTCTCCCAGGGCTCTGTGGAGGAGGACACCATAGAGAGTCCTCTGGGTTGGCTTCCAAACACAAAATTGAAAATCATGACTTGTGATCGTTTTCTCCGTGTACCATCAGACACTGATGCATAGTTTCACGTGGTCATATGACTCAGAGCTCTAAGTATTCAATTTGTGGCCAGAGAGCAAAATGCAGCCTCTGACTTCAAAGCTGGGAATGATTGAGCATTTTAGTAAGTAAGTCAAACCGAAAGCAGCCTAAACCTACCCAATCTGCAAGTACCTCAGCACCAAGAGCCAACATTGTTTATCCACCTTCCTGACAAAGAATCTGAAGATGATTAAAGCTCACTCTGGAAGGTTGGGATAATTTAGCAATTGTACCTAAAGGTGAATGTAGCTAATTTCATAATTTTAAGCAGTTCAATTTTGATTAAACCATAATTACAACCTCACAAGAGTCACGAAAATGACTGGCAAAAGAAAATCAGCGTGAAGTAAGACCATTCTTCATCTAATTAGCCTGGTGGTGAGTCATGTTCAGTCACCATAAAGTGGATGTGGCGTCTTCTTTAAACTTTTTTTGTTAGCCAATGCATATGTGACTGATATATAGCACGAATTTCTTATCAAATGAGTCACTTTGTAAAAATGCTGTCTGAAATAATTCTTAAAAATTATTCATTTTTGCAACATATAATTTTCAGATACTGTAGTAAAATATATTCACGTGCTGACTCACATAGGTTTAATTATTTCAGCCCAATGTGAGGTTAATGAGAGACTTCCTTCCCCTGCATGTCCTGTACCCAGGGTGTGAAGAAGCAGAGCCCTGGTGCTCCTTCACTGTATTCCTGGAAGAGCTGCCCAGGAGTCCAATTAAAAACACAAGAAACGGTAATGAAGGGCACCTCTTAATTACACAACCAGCTCCCATTTCTTCAGGGAGTTCCTGAGCTCACTGCTGAAGTTTGAAGGAAGCCACACAGTGTGAGACTGCTGATGAAGTGATGTAGGTTCACCACTCATTTTCTGACATTAAGGATAAGGGAAATGTCAGATCACTGAGGCCAGGACTTCCTCAGATGGACAGTAGAGTAGCAGAGAAGTGTTTTCAAATGACGCCTTAAGATCACCAATGCTTTCCTGAAGTTGTAAGGGTACTGTGTTTGGTGAAGGCGATACTCATTAAGTCTGTGGGCTGTCCCTCCAGGCATGCAAGAGAGGTGACTGCCTGAGCACCACCCCTTCCTGGAACTTCTTCTGTCTTCATTTCTGCTCTGCCCTGATCTCACAGTGTGACTTTTATTATTGTTCTCATCATCAACTTCCATTTTTGTCCATCTTCCAAAGGACTAATGAATACTAAAAATATTTTAAAAAATAAGAAATACATACCTGCTGTTTGCCCTATTTCCTTTGGAAAATAATAGTTTCCTAGAACCCTTGCTAGGAGATTTTTTCTCTTATTTCTCATTTAATAAAGTTATATCTAGGTCAAAAGATGAGACAATCAAACACTTCAGATGGACATATCAATACCTTCCTGGGGAAAAAAATTGAGGGTTCTCTTAATATGAAGGAGAATAGGAATAGAATGTCGGGTTATCAGTGTATGATAAAATCTAATTAATACTCATTCACAAATTAGTTTACTAACTGGAAGCATCATTGTGAGGATGTCGTATCTCCCTCTTAATATTTCTCTTATTTCTCATTCTCTTAGAATGAATTAAATTCTCTATTATAAAACCAAATGGTTTTCTATGTGCTCATCTCTTTCTTTTTTTCTTTTGACCATCTTTCTCACTTGAGCAAATTTTCAGTGATTGTGCCTCACTTATGGTATGCTGGCCTTCACTTCCTGAAACACACCCACTCTTTCTTATTCCAAAGATATTTGTTATTAGTTTTCTAGATTCAGTTTCTAGAACATTGGTTGTCTGGTTCCCTCTCACCCTGGGTTATGCAGAGCCTTCCCCTAAGTAGCTCCACAATTGAATATATTAACATCCTCTTTAATTCTCCCATAACCCAGGTGTGGTTGTTCATAATTGTTATTTGTTTTGACTCCCAGTAGACTTCAAGTGTCATAAAACAGGGCTAACACCTGCTTCAACTCCTGCATTCTAAACTGCTAACTTGGTACATAAGAAATATCTCATGAATTGATTAAATTATAGTAGTATATAAAGAAGAGATGATTGAAAGTTGTTTTCCTTATTTTTTTGTTAAGTAAAGGGAAGGCATAAATAAATGACCAATCATGTTGACAATTGTCTGGGCTAGTTGCCAACCTAGCCTTGTGGAAGGATATGATAAATGAGTTAATAAATGTCAAACACTGCCCTATTTCATTGCATATAAATATCACATTAGCTTATGTTCTGTGAGGAGATAGTGTGGAGAGGAGAAGGCTCGCCTTGCATACATATGACACTAGGTTTGTGCCCCAGTCCCCCTACTCCCCTCCCACACACATAATAAATAGAAACTAAGTCAAGAGGATTTATTTCTTGGTGGTGTTCTAACTAAAGATGGAATGCTTTTCTTCTCACTAGAGATAGCCATTGATAGTTCTCGACATCTTGAGGCCAGTAAGAAAGACAAACATCTGGAAGGGTCCATAGCTCAGTGGCACAGATACCAAAAGCTCTCTTTCTTTACGTTTGTACCCAGGATTCTGTGCCTCCAAAGGTGGACATTTCACTCATTATAAAGAAATGCACCTTAAGTGAATTTTTCTTTGAATGGCAAAGAAGGGGTCCAACTCTTTATCTTGGCTGTGCTCTATAGAAATTAGAGATAATGCAGTGATTGACATTTGAGCCACACATGTGAACCACAGTCCATTTCCCTAAGTCCCATAAACTATTTAGGGCTCTTGGTTTGCATTTGTGGGGGTAAAAAGAAGATACTGTGATAATTTAAAGTCAAATGTTCTCATAGCCACATGTGTTTGTGATAGAGCCTCATATTAGATCCCCAGATGGCAGAGCCTTTGGGAGTGGAGCCTGGCTGGAGGAGGAGTGTCAGTTGAGTGGACCTTGAGGTTTATTCAGCTCCAAGCCTGATACTTAGTCTATTGCCACCCAGATATGTGGCAAAATATGAACCAGTTTCTTGCACATACCCTGCTCTTTCCACCATGACAAAACTTCCTCTCAAGACTACAAACCAAAACAAACCCTTTCCTTCCATCAGCTGCTTCTGGTCAGGTGTCTACCACCAGTGTGTCCCAGGAAGTGTGTTTGGCCCTTTGAGGACACCAGTGCTAAGTCAGAATCACCTTCTCCTCCTGAGGGATGTAAAATCATGTTAAAATTCACTCACCAAATAGTACATATCACGAGGTAGAAGGCAAAACTATTTCCACAGAAAGTGAAAAAATCAAAACAATGTATACATTCTGAGGGAGGGCTGAAAGATGACTTTCAGAGAAGAGGAGAGCTAGCACAGCACACATATGACCCAAGGTTTGAACCCCGGTATTGCCCATACACATGTGATAAACAAATAGAAAATAAGTTCAGAGGAGAGGCAGAGTTCCACTTGTAGATACGAGGAAAATCTTAATAGAGCTAAGTTACTTCTATTGGATTTGTAAACTAAACAGGATCTGAATATATTGAGTGGGGAAGCTATTCCTACTTTGGTAAAAGCATGGGGTCAGAAGAGTGAGAACCAATCAGGGAATGTGGGTTAGGAACGTTAAAGACAGAAATGTAGGATTAATAGTGAAAAAATGTATTTTGGGGCTTTTTTGTTGTTCTTTTCCTTCTTTTATGTTTGTTTGGTTTATGGCAGCATCTCACTCCAGCCCAGGCTGACATAAAATCACTCTTACAGCCGAAGCTGGCATCCAAATTCCAGCAATTCTCATTCTCCTGAGTGCTGGGATTATAGGTGTGAGCCACTATGTCCACCTTAGTGAACTCTGTTATTTTATGACTCTAAAGCTTACCACAGGTTGAGTTTCATGCCATAGTCATAAGAGAGTCTGGCAGGACTAGAGAGTAAGACTCCATGGAAGTGTAAGCAATGTTGAGAGACATGGTAGGAAGGTTTCTGAGAATTTTATGATGGTTCTGTGGATGGGGGAATTGAAGGAAGTCAACTGTTACCCAGACCATTTTGAACCAGTTGTCTAAAGCAGAGTTATGTCTTTAAGGAATATGAGAAGTGCTAAAGAGTAGCTTTGGAAAAGAAATTTGTCCAGTATTAATTAGGATCCTAGTAGAATATTGAGCAGGGAGTCACAAAAGTTGAGGCTGGAGATATGGCCTTATAATCATTGTGATGGTCAAAAATCTCATGATTTGATGCATTTTAAGAGAAATTTTATATAGAAAAAAATGAGCTAATTAAAGATAGGCAATATGGATTATATATACATATATATATATATATATATATATATATATATATATATATATATTTGTCAGTTCATTAAAAAATATAGAACACTTTTGATAAGTGTGAAGTGTTTAAAAGGCAAAGAGAAAACCTGTCAGGGAGAGACAAGGAAGTAGAGTGCCCATGAATGCCAAATGTACACCTGCAGATGCTGCAGCTGTTGAAAATACAGATTTCAAAATTTGCTAGGTTTCATCTAAGATGAAATCTAGAGATGCTGTGACACAGTGGTAGATGTGTGGACATCGGAGTAACTTAAGTCAACTTCTGATCCTGTATGTTAGAACTCCAGGATTCAAAACATGATTACACTGGAGGCTCAGTTTCCTGACTGTATACTGGGAGCAGTACCTCACTCAAAGGGATGTGGCAAACTACATTTAATGATGAGGGGAGACTGTTGGAAATTGACCTCTTATTACAGTGTTCTTTCTCTTTTTTTCTTGTATGTATGTAATGTGGTATGTGTATGTATGGTGTGGTGGTGGTGGTGTGTGTGTGTGTGCATGCATGTGCCTGTGCATGTGTGTGTGCGTGTGCGTGTGCGTGAGTGTGTGTGTGTATCCTTATGGTGCTCCATGGACTTCTCTGATGCAGAGGGTTCTTGCCTGTGGTGGGTTGCTTTCCCTCTCCATGACTGTCCTGCCAGTTTGGTTTGAGTTCGGTTTGAGTTCTGTCTCTTGTTGGAGACTCCTTGGTCTCCTCTCCCAATTGTGGGCCTGGGGTTACCTGCATACATGTATGGCATACATGTATGGCAAGCTTTTTACATGGGTTCTGAAGACTCAGGCATTTGCAGGCTCTCGTGCTTTCTCATAACGTGCAGTGAATCACTGAACTATCTCTCCAGCCCCAGTTTGCTTCTGATTTGCTTTCCATTAATTTCCAGATTGTCATAGATTATGGAAAACTATTACCTGGATTCATAGGTGGCTATATTAATCATAATAAGTATCTACAATGAAGCCTTGTCCATTGACCATCCCATGGGTAGATATGAGTCTCCCAGAGATCGTGCTAAAGAGAGCAATGTACCCATGGCTTGAGAGAGCCTTCCGTCTGAGTGACGGTGATACTTGTCCTTGGGAGAAGAGCAGGGCCAATATGCTCATCATGAACCATGTCACAGCCCAGGAACCTAGCACAACACTCTGGTCATAATAGCTACTCAAGAAATCTTTTCCAGGCAAATGACTGAGTCAGCGACTGGTTGGCTGTAAGACAGTCTGCAAGTCAGGAAAAAAATAAAGCACTGAGTAGAAATAAGAAATTAAATTGGGAAATAGTGCATTCGGAGGGACTGTAGGTGACAAGCAGTTAAACAAGAGTACATGCCCCTGTGTAACTGTCAGAACCACAGTGTCGCATATCAAGAAACAAACAACTCCAAAACCACAAATCAACTTCAGAAACAAACAAACAAAAAAGACCAAATGTGGATACAAGCCTCACACTATTTTAACTTTACAGGACAATAGAGACATGGGTCCTCACAGTCTCTCTCGGTTCTTATTCTTAAGGAGACAGGTGCAGAGGGAAAGTCCTATGGGATGCCTTTTGTCTTCATTAGTAAGTCATAGGAGAGTAATTAATTACTGCTGCCAGCAATGGTAACGTGACTAGCCTTGTAAGTTTTTCTGGATGTGATGATGCGCACAGGGAAGAGTGGCATGGAGACTCCATACTGGTGAAAATGCAGGTGAGCAAGGATTCCATATCCCCGAAGGATTACATCCATCCATGAAAACTGCTCCAAGGTTTCTTTCTCTCCAACCTTCTCTTCCAAATTGATCCTGTCCAACTAGATATCTGTGGTGACATTCTCCTAGATCATGACAGATCAGAATGGCTATGCAGAATGGGGAAGCATATTGGTTAGGAAAGGAGACCTTATGTTTGTACCTTTCTGCATTGAACCCCAAGACTCACTGGTTATTAACCCATTTCATGTGGTTGCTTCACAGGCCATGGCACATGTTCCTGTGGACGCTGTGTCTGTGAGAAGGGATGGTTTGGTGAGCTCTGCCAGCATCCACGGAAGTGCAACATGACGGAAGAAGAAAGCAGGAGTCAGTGTGAGTCAGCAGATGGGTCACTGTGCTCCGGGAAGGGTGAGTATCGCCCAGGGGTCTGGGCAGCAAAGCTAGTCGGAAATTCTTTGCAGAATGAGCTATACATTATAGAAAGCTACTCTCTCCCTCCCCTACCAGACCTGAACATTCCCTAGCATGCTTTAGGTCTAAAATAATGCACTACCTGGGAGAGCTTTCATGCAAATTGAGTGTTATCGGTAACATGGTTAAAGAAACTCAGCTACATAGTTGACAAAGAATAAGGACAATAAGGATCAAAATCAGAAAAAAAAAAGTGAGGAAGATTTGTTGAGTTTACCTCTGAAATAGCATACTCCAGTAATGCAGAAAAGTGCCCAAAATATAATTCTTGGAACTTCTGAAATGTAGACAACAGAAAGGGATGATGTGTAAAAAAAACCCCACCAAAACAAACAAACAAACAAACAAATAAGCAAAAAGCAGGAATGGAATGGACACCAACTATATAGTTTACCAAAAAGGAAAGAAAGTGTATTTGGGTTTCATCATTCTGGTGCAGTTTTTTATTTAGCCTAAAAATCACCAATTATTTCAAGAAAAAAAGTTGTGCCCTAATATAAGGAAATTAATAATAGTTAAATGAAGGGGGTAAGATTTGGAAAGAATATTTATAACACAATCTAATGAAATGGGAGCTATAAGCCAAAGGGAAAAAAAAAACTTGTGACCAAAACAGATTTGAGGGGAAAGAATTGGAGCCTTCCTGCATCTCTTCTTCCACCCACACAAAGGCAAACCAAAGTAGATCTGTCCTGAGAAAAACCTAGAGTAGGTTAAATTGTTGACACATTAATTTTTGCATCTTTCTACAATGTTTTGAAAAATATTTCTGGGTCCTGCACTTGTGGTACATATGACACCACATAAGAGGTGCTTTTTACCTGTGCAAAAACCTGACAGCTTTCTAACTGCAGACCAAAATCACCCTTTTCAGACATGGCACTCTCCAGCCGAACTCCACTGACAACAGTAAACACACACAGAATACTTCTGTGAAGACAATGCAGTGAGGCAGAAATATACCTGAGATACTGAATAGGGCTTCAAGGCACCCTCCAGAGGGGCCACCATGAGGCATGAAGGCAAGCCATAGGTCATGTGTCCACCAGATGGTGGCTACTGCTTTACCTATCAAGGAAAGCCAGTGGTTAAAAGAGTCTTCCTGTATAACTTCAACCATGAACCCAGGTGAATTCTGGGACCAGCTATGGTGACTAGAGCAAAACTGCATTTGTATTCAAACATGCTCATTTCAATAGACATCAGAAGTCTTGGTTTTCTGGAATGCTGTGCCAGCAATGGTCTTCTCCCAGCCTGTGTCCATGACTGACTTCTGTCCCCAGTTTTAAAGCATGGAGACAAGGGAGACCTTCACCTTCTCAAGGCAGGGGGCACTCACATCACTTTAGACTTCCCACACCAAGTTTTCTCTTTTTTTTTCTTCTTTCCTCTCAGTCCCTTCATTCTATATAAATGCAAACCTCAAACAAATCTTCCACCAATTGTATTCTTAGTGGTCTCTTTTCCTGTAAACACCTGCATTGGGTTTCAGCTCTGGTGGGAGAATCAAGGAGGAAATAGAGGAGAGAGAAAGAGAGAAAAATGAGAAGAAAGAGAACAAGAAAGGAACTTTGAGGGAAATGTAGATGGAAAGAGATACCACTGAATCAGAGTATTTGCCTAACATAAAAATTCTGAGATTATCTTTTCTCATTCAGATCTTTTTCTGAATATACCTGCAAACAGACTTTTAAGATTTAAATACCTGTTTGCTTGATTTTCCTTAAAGTCAGTATCAATGGAAGAAGGACAAATGACTTTCACAGAAGCTTTTCCAAAGGAGGACCCCACTCATAGGAAGACATTCATGTGTTTGTTTACATTGTTTAAAACATGATGCAGTCCATAAACATGTCTTTGCTAAGAACACTCAAAGCCATCCTCACCAGTAGAGAGAATAGCAGTCCATCTAGACCCTAGACTGACTTGCATGCAATAAGTTATTTTTTTAAGAATACTAATTTCATTGGAATTTGAAGATTCTCATTTTTATGAATCATAGAAAATAGAAAACAATATTAGGTTGATTAAGTATTGACCTAAAGCTACCTTTATCATGATACTTAACAAAGCAAACTCTACTGAATGCTTTTCCGTGGCAGAGGTATAAGCAGAGGTCAATCACCAGATGAAAGCATATATGTTTTTGGGTTTATTTAAAGGGTAGAATGCTTTAGGCTTATTAAATTGAAAGCAGAATGTGAAAGCTGTCCATAATTTCTCATTTTGATGCTCACATTAGTGATGGGTCATCACATTATCACTGTAACCACATGGATAGATACACTCTTTTTCCTCCTATTTTGGAAGCATTCATTTCTGGCTTCTAGAAACTGTAGTCTGTCTGGTTTGCAGAGGGTAATGAAATATAGCAGTCATTTCTAGTCCCCCTGGAGAGTGCTCTCCCACACCCCACCCTTAGGTCTAATGCCCCTAAGGCATTTGCAAAGGGATTTCAACATATGGCAGAAATGAGGAAGTTGCTCAAGTCATTTGGGGAGTTTTATGTATGCAATTCTGATAAATCTCATGGACTTACCTGAAGTCCATATAATTTTTTTCTCCGATTTATATGGGGGAAACCCTCATCCTGACAGTCTAATAGGATATCCAGATATCCTCCTGTGAGCCTGTGATCTGCAAGGTGCTACCCTCAGCAGCCCATCCCGACCACAGCGACAAGTGTGAAGCATGCACTTGGCATCAGCTGTGAATAAAGCTGTCACCTCAGGAGACGATGAAGAAATAGCATTTTATTTCTTTACAAATTTATAGCCAAGACAATAAATCGCTCCATAGAAAAATTTAAAACGGATACATTATTGTGACCTTCATAACAGATGGAGTCGTTAGTACAATAGTGAGAACTGCCTGCTGGGATGTCAGGTTGCAGCATTTTGTCAGGCTTGATGTATGGAAAAGAAAATTCATTAGTAATGAAATGGGGTAACTCACAAAGGTACCTTGCCTTTAGACTCCTATTGTTTTCATCAATAACTCAGAGAGATGTGCTTTGTGGCCAGATCTCTCCTACGTTTAGCTTTGAAGAACACATAGTATATTTCATATGATTTTTTACTGGGTTGGAGATTAATCTATTTGAATCTGAGATGATGTTATTTTTACCTTAATAAATTTAACCTAGAACCAAGTAATTACCTGTGATGTTCGTACAGATGCTATAGAAGGACTTGGCTATGAATACATGCCATTACACTTCTCCACATATACTCTCTGTGATACTTTTGGGTCCTATAAATCAATAAGTTCAGAGTACTACAGCACTCAGCCTTCCCCAAACCACATCCCTAGAGAAAAATAGTGAGTAAAAGGTGTGTTTCACAAAACCAACCTCAGCCCAGTTTTCAGGTTGACAGCCCAATATGGCTGCAGTCAGATGAATGGACAGAACAAAACAGTACATTTCTGAAGCTATGTGGACGATTCTGCTGTGACAGTCATCACAGGTAGAAAGACAGCTTGAGGATAGGTTGGATCAGATTGAGATCATATGTTAGCTGCCATCTGTTGCCTGGTGGTCCTGACTGATTCCTTTATTCTTTCACTCCCTTCTTTCTCATCTTTGAAGGCATAAGTTAACTTCTTTCCCCTCCTTTGAGCCTAAGGATGCTTTGAGCACATGTAAGACAATGTGACTCACTACCTGACGACGAAACCCAGCAAAAAGCACAGAGGGACAGAACCATTCTCAAGGGTCCTTACATGGAGAAAAAATACATCAAGAGCAAACCAAATGGATTTGTGGGCATAACTATAGATCCTGGAAAGATGGGATGACGGCTTCCTGTGGTAGGCTGGGTCTCCAACATGGGCGAGCCAATCCAGCTGAGTTGAACAGCTGCTGATGTCTGAATATCAAGGCAAACTATATATCTGTCAGAATGAATCTTATCCCTAAGTTTTTTTTTCTTTCCTGGGTCAATCTACCCCTGTGATTAGCTATTAATGAGAACAGCCAGAATTCTCTATAAGAAAGGTGCAATAATAGGTCCTAATGGCTACTCACACTGTTAATATTACATGCTTTGCTATTCCTAGTAAGACAAGCAGATTTCCCTCCCTTGAGGATCTGGGCCCTGACTCACAGGGAGGAACAGCAAACACAGCTAGAGACATGCACACTGTGAAGAGCTGCTGTTTCATGGTGAATCCGAATCAACCCTCGGTTTTCATTCCACACGTTCTATGATTAGTCAACTCCGAACTAGAATTTACTTGTCAAATGCTTCATCCTCATGTCCCCAGGAATGTTAGCTGAGCATAACTAGTTTCAGGAAGATACTTAGCTACTGCCTGGAGCTGAGCATTCCAGAAACAAGTACAGTGAAGTGAATAATTCTATGGCAGAACATAAGTTTCAAGATGGAATGTGAGCTCTTTGCATGAATTGTGACATTAAAAGGTACCTTAGGTATATATATGGATATCATGGACATGTAAAATCATTTAATTTCCACTATAGAAATACTTTTGTGTAATAGATGTAAGAGTTACTGTGTTAGAAACAACTAATAATGGTGAAACTTTATCCATAATGTTTCTTCTCATTGCAGTGAAGCACTGAACATAGCACCTTTGGAGGAAATTCCTCTGATAGTCAGGGTAATGCCCATGTGTTCCATTAACCGTTTGTTAAACAAGCAGTTGAGTGTTGAACATCACCATGCCTAGAAATTTGAAAGTCATTAAAGTTGTAATAAACGAATTTCTAAAATGAGGAATTTTAAATGAGGAATGTCAAAATGAGGAAGGAACCACTGTTCTTGGATGAGATTCTTGCACACAGCCAGCAAGGTCCTGAGCTTACTAGGCTCTCAGTCATTCACCAGAATGGAAGGATGTCCACATATTGCCAAAGATTCTCCATGTCAGTCTCTCAGGAAAACAAGAGTAAAGGAAAATATGCCAAGGTTAACGATGAGTAAAATAGTATAAATCAAGTACTCCCAATATAACTGATTCTGACTATACTGTTACCTTGACATGTGTGTCAAGAGTGACAGAAAGATAATTTGAACATTAGGGATTTTTTCAATATAACTCTACTTCCCTAACTGAGAGTCTTCCAGATCTCCATTCCCAGGGTTGGTAATTAATTTTTGGTCACTGTTTTAATAGAAACACTCAGAATTGATCCCTGGCTATCTCGTCATATTTTGAAATTACTAATTTTGGAATTTTGTTAACTGTCACAAAATTTTACTATTTCACATTTTCTAAAGGTGATTTTGACTTGAATAGTTTAGCAATAACTATTACTATTATTTTTTTTGTGTGTGTGTGTGTGTGCAGTGTTTGCATGTGCACGCAAGTGTGCATGTCCAAAACAGGACGTCAAGAATCTTCCCCTAATGTTTTTTCATCTTATGTTCTTCATACAGAGCATCTTCACTGAACCTGGGGCTTTCTTTTGCTTAGACCAGCTGAACAATGAGCCCCAACAGTCCTACTATCTCCACCCAATTTAGTTATCATGTTATAGGCATGGGGACCCATTCCTGCCTGGCATTCTACATGGGTGCTGGGGATCCAAACTCCGGTCTGAATGCTTGTGCAGAAAGCTCTTACCCATGGAGCCACCTCCTAGCACCTCTTACCACCTTTCACTGAAAAGAATTTTAATTCAGAGAGAACAACCAACTCGGGCACTGAGCAATATATTTGAATTTTGAACTTGTTTTTCTTGCTATAAAGGAAGCAGCTTTTTCATTTGAGAGTTTTTGAAGCTTGTCATGAATGATGTTCATATGAAGAGAACTTTCTGCCCTTTGGTATATAACTTATGTTTTCTTTGATTTGAAATATGTCCTTAATAAATCTCTCAGTGACCCCCATCATATTACTAATCAATATATATATATATATATATATATATATATATATATAATATATAATAATATACTTGAAAAGTATGTTAGGTTGGAGATGAAATGGTAAGTTGATATGTGATTGAAGCCTTTTAGGGTGATCACTCTAGGCTCGTTCTGATTATCACAGTAAATCCAGAAGGTAACAGCTGAAAATGGAAATGTCTGTAAGTATCTATATGTGTATTGTTTAGCATTTTATTTTGCCAGTTTATATGAAGGTATGCATATGTCTCTTTCAAGAAAACTATATAAAATTCCAAAATCTGATTTGAAGAGCCATGGTATGGGAGAATATCCAGAGAATATCCAGAGTCATTAGCCATTAACCTCCTCAGCAGCAGCAGCAGCAACAACAACAACACACACACACAAAAAAAATGACAACCTCTCATACAATCTATAACCCCCTATCCCATAGTTTGGTCCAGCAAGCCCAATAAGGAGGGCCCTCAGTGGTTTGGGGATGGGGAGGAGGGAAATGGGGGTATCATCACCAGACATGCTCATACAATTATTGACAATAAATATATTAATGATAAACAATTCCAAAATTCATCCTTATTTAACAGAATTTACTATTGAACTCCTTTAAAGAGTAGGCACTTTAAAAATACAATTCAATTCAGAAAAAGAGAGAAGAAAAAAATATTTTTCAACACCTTTTGGGGAGAGCATCTATATAAGAATCAGCTACAATCTGTTCCCATTGACATTTCAACCAGACTGGGCCATGGAACATTTGCTCAAGGTAATTGCAACTGTCTAGATCCATAATGAAGGCTTTCCTGGATGACCTTTATGAATTACAGTAAGTAATGCTCCCCTCTGAGAAACCAGCTATTCAATAAACTTTTGCCTTTGGAAGATGGGTTATTACAAGCCTATTGTCGGTGTGTCAACGATATTCTATCCATGATGGAAACCTTTAGTTACATGGTGACAGTGAGTAATGCCCTTTGTGATTGCAGGTTCTTGTCATTGTGGAAAGTGCATTTGTTCTGCTGAAGAATGGTATATTTCAGGGGAATTCTGTGACTGTGATGACAGAGACTGTGACAAGCATGATGGTCTCATTTGCACAGGTGCAGTATTGAACTCTGATAATTTTCTTAGGCCACAAGTTATAATAGCCAAATGATACCTACCACACACCTCTTCGGACAGCCAAACGGGACACCTTCCAGTAATCAAAGGATCAATGCCCATAATAACCCCCAAAGAGGAAGTGAGCATTTGGGAATAAGCACTAACATTTTGCCTGAAGAATGCTAAAGAATTGATGCCAGATGATCTAATTGTTGGGAAATCTCTATAAGACAACCTACCTAACAAACCCACACAAATGAATTTATAGACTGAAAAGAAGAACATAGTTTATAACATTTTATTTTGAACATGGTACAGGAGAGGGCTATGATTCTGAGCAGCACCCACATGCCATTCGCTGGCATATTGCTTGTTTTCAGGGAACGGGGTGCATGGGTGCATGGTGTGTCAGAAAGGAGTGACTAAGGTCAGGGTGTAAGAAAGATTTAGCTGTGTTATAACCATTGCAACCCTAATTTACTGAGTCCTAATAATTAGTTATAAAATTCATTTGGTTAAACAAGTTAAATAAAGACATTTAGATTTGTTCTTCTGAAGTTATTATTTAAATTGCAAAGTGTACCCTCAGTTAATAAAATTGTAGTTGATTAATATACCATTAGGAATATTCTTCCTTGGGAACCCAAACTATGTTAATGTACAAATGGTTTTATAATTAGGTAAAAGACTATTTCAATACGTCACTAAATGAGACATTCAGGTATTGTCCACCTTGTTATACAAGAGTGTTTCTAGCTATCTGGCCAGAATCATTTTATGACAAGGAGCTTTATGTTGTTTTGTATTTCTTTGTAAGTCAGAAAAAATATTCTAGAAAGGAAAGCAGAATTGTGACATGGCACCTAGCTGAGTGATACAAGATGAATAGTGTTTGATTTATAAATCATACCATCAAATACATCCATTAATTATTTGAAGGTTTCTCTCATGTGCTTACCAACATGCAATCATGTCATCACATTATAAAGAAAGCTATAGAGGAGGGGTGATGTGGTTTTCTGTTATGGGCAGTGATGGTTCAGGCTGGTATATTTTAATGTTGTGTTTTTGTCATGACAGCGATTCCCATATTTACTTTATTGCAGGAAATGGGATCTGCAACTGTGGAAACTGTGAATGCTGGGATGGATGGAACGGGAACGCATGTGAAATCTGGCTTGGCACAGAATATCCTTAATGGTTCCGTAGGAGACAACTGGATTCTTCTCTTCTAGGCCACTTTAGAACATAGAAGCGCAGGGGAAGCCATGCATAACCTCCAACAGGACAGATGTAACAGACTGTTGTATGCCTTTCTATTTCTGACTGCCAGAGTGAAATCTGAATGCCCATTAGAAATGAGTCCATCCAACTCTAATGTAAATAACACCATAAAGAATAGTTCATTCATCATTAACTCCAGTGTTTCTCAGCTGATGAGGGCCATCAAGATGTTTGGCAATGTTTACAGACAATTTTGATTGTCACACTGGTTGGGGCAGGAGGGTGTATACTATGGGCATCTCAGAGGTGGAGGCCACAGATGGTGCTAAACACCCTATTGTACATAGTTACCTGACGTCCATGGAGCTCTAATTAAAAAAAAAAAAACAAAACCATATGTGCATAGTTTCTTAGGACTCCACATGAAAATGCCAGAAAAAAATAACATTTTAGAATGTAGTAACATTTTCTCTCCCATACGATTATCATCATTCCTCTTTAGAAGGATTCTATGTGACTCTGCTTTTGCATGTGGGAGGCTGAGGACAAGAATGTTTCAGCTGTGACACTCTGCTGGGGCTTTCACAAAGGAAAAGTGCTTCCAGAGAGAAAAGACTGGCCCTGGGAACCCATGAAGCCACTTGCCTGTTCTTACTGTGAAACTCACAAGACTCTCCTAAGATAAAAAAAAATTATTAAAAAGTACAATTTAAATTTTAATACATAGTGACATAACTCTGTACTCTGTGTGTCAATATATATTTACCTACTGATATTTAACAGCAGCAAAAAAAGAGTTGTTCTTTGGAGATATCAATTTTAGTTTGCAAAGACTAGAAGAACACACTTTTAAAAGGAGACAGGTTACACCGGAAATAAGAAGCGCTTTCATTATTTAAATTACTGCATGTGATGTTTTAGAAGATAGTAGCTCATTAGAAATATGTGGGGCCTCAAGTATCCATTCATGGCCCTTAAAAGGTTTAAAGAGCAGAGTACTGTAAAGAAAACCAAACAAAATAAAATGACACCTATCTTGAGAGCTCAGAAAAATCTAGAAATAGTTTAATTCAAAATGCCACGTATTCACTCAATGGTAGGGACAAAATATTTATGATGAAATTTTGCTCTGTATTAAATTCACAGTGGATTATGAGAAATAACTGAGGCTTCCTTTGTACACAGTCTGATCTCCTTATACACTCAGTGCCAGTAACCACTGATTAGTCAGAGCTAAAGAGAACAGCTCCTCATGTTTTTATAAATGTAAGTCTTAAAATGATATAGCAAAATCATTTCTGTATTGTTTAAGATGAACGTTTGACTTTTAAGTTTTATGCTAACATAGTAAGTGTTCTGGATTCATTGCTTGGACTTCATAAATTAAGTAACCAAGAAAAAAAAGAAAAGAAATAAAATTATATGTCTCTACTGAGTTCTTTAAAGATTAATATTGAAAATTATCTTAAATGATAATTTCACTGATGCTGGTTTTATGGTATGAAGAGCATTCTCATCATTTAACAAATTCATAAATTAGTCATCTTAATCCTGAGATTAGGGAGTGAAATCATATTAGTTGCATTTCTATTACCAAACATGACAATTGGGCTATCAGTTTTGTAAGATGAGGGAAATATAAGGAGTTAAGAGATATTACAGTTGATTGCACTCTTTCACGTCTCTGGGCAAACAACCCGCTGAGAATTCCGCATTAGCAGGTCTGATCAGATGATTCTATTTGGTGATGCACAAGCCGTGAGATTCACTGCATCACCTTCCCCTCACAATGTCAATGATCTTCAGATCCCCGGGGCAGGCTCAGGGTTCTGCAAAGGACTGGATGGGAAACTTGATAGACTTTGTGGGTCATACACATCACTTTAGCACATTCTTCTTTGATCATGTTTGATACTTTAAAGACTATAAAACAAATTAAAACTTATTGAGTTACCAGGCTGTACAAAGGGTCTGAAAACTGTCCTAAGGCCCCTGCCAGATGGGAATTACCTTCCATTCCTGATGGCCCCTTGCACAAACTCAGTGTCTTTTTTATTGTTGTTGTTAGAATTCTCTCTCTTTGTTGTTGTTGCTTTCTGTCAACAGCAACTCCCACAGACATGTCTGTTGCTCCTTTCATATTTTCATAGAAAGAGTATAAAAAATACCCTCAGCATTTATGTGTTCAAAGAAAAAAAAAACAGGGTTCATCTATTGGAGAAATGACTAGACTATCCTGGCCAAAGTGTGACTTGTCCAGAGTTCTGGAGAAGATGGAGATGATAGGCTGTACTTAGTCATGTCTGTCCTGGGCCCATTCAGTTACAAAGTGAATTATAGCATAAGCCACATAGTTACTGGAGCTCTAATGAATGTACTTTCTTTGAAAATAGTATGTTTTAATTTTTTTTTGATTTATTTCTGCTACAATACTATGTGTGTGTGTGTGTACATGTGTGTTGAGCATGCATGTGTCCGTGGGTGGGGGGTGGGCTTTAGACATGTTAATTTAAATGTATCTATAAAGAAGTGAGGTCACACAAATTAAGTTGAAAAAACAGAAGACATGGTAATATGTAAAGAAGCCTTATATCCTTCTGAAATATGATTTTGTATTTGACTTTGGGGTCCATGACCAACACAAAACTTCTTTCAAGAGTCAGCACAAGTTTGCATTGATTGGGAAAGAACAAGCAAACCTCACTGGCTTGTTCCTGCCTCGAACAAGTGGCATCTGCGTCCATATGAAAGGATGCAATAAGTTCATCGATGGAGTTGGCACACACCCTGATTGTTTCACAAACTATTTCTACCCAGAACTCATAGAAATCAAGTCAAGTCCTCAAACCTGTGAAGGGAATAATTGTTCCAACAGCCTGTCTGAGCTCCTGAGACCGTTTGGATTCCAGAGGCACCTTTAAGGAATTCTTCTATCGTTTCTAGCAGCTCAAATCCAGACACGACCACCAGAAGACAGCTTAAACTCAATGAAGAAAATGCACAGAAGCAGCCTGAATTATAGCTGAGCCTCAGTTTACAATCTCTACTGTCACACCTTTAAACCCTACTTAATCTTCCACACTCACCAAGCCCTGCATCATCTTGTAAGCTCAGAACTCTAAAGTACCAATGTACTTTACTTCAAACCAACACAATTTAAATTCTAGCTTTGGCAATGCCTCTATTTTAGGAAATATATGAATATTTAGCCTAACTAATGTCCCCTGGTATAGCTTTTCTCTGGTTGGAAAAGAATTCTCAACTCTCTTCACCTTGTTCTAAATTTTATTCTGGTCTATTCATTGGAAAGGTATCAAACATCCAATATTCACTAAATAATAGGGAGAAAATTTTAAATGATGTTATGTATATCTAGCATAGAGAATAGAAAGTTTCTTTTGAAAAATTGAAGAGTATATAATCAGGTATTTATTATTATAAAAAAAATAGTTTAGGACTTGAACGGTATATGGTCAATTTTGCTAAAGAAATTCTGATCATTCAAAGGAGGCCAGAAATTGGCCTTGATCAAAATTCCTGGGGTGCACTACAGATCTCTTCAGCCATCTGTACCTCCAAACACTCAGAACAGGCAAACATTTAGAATCTGAAATTCTCCAGAAGCCAGAAAGAAATGATGCTTGTTTCGTTTTACTCTTCACAAAGGGTGGACTGCATGTCTCCTATAATTTGTATCCAACTAGAGTGGCAGCCAATATTAGAAAATAAACTTATTAGAAAACAAAAATCATGTCAATTGGAATATGGAAAAGAATTCACATTTCTGAATATCATTAATGGATGGGTGAAACTATCAGCTACCATAACAAGCCAGAAGAGACAGCCCTCCCATACCAAGTATGCATGCAGAGGAAATGGGAGCTCCTGTAGACTTGGTGTCATAGACATACAATACACGGAGATACAAAACACGCAAGGTCTATAAATACAACTGAGTTCCATCAAGTTTACTATACAGAACATCAATAAAGACAGATTGCAATTAATAATAGCAAACTTAATTTCTGAGGGAAAATGGTGGTCTTATCCCAGAAAAATAGCAAGAGAGGTATCATCAAAGAGCTAAAATTTTCTTTGGCATGAGAAAGGGGGAACTTGAATTTACCAACTTATTTACATGATATTTCTCTATATTTTGGAGTGATACAATGCCACTTTGTTACATAAAGTTAATTAATGTCTTTTTCATATGCCTTCATGTAAATACTTTATTCAATATGTTGTATTTGCTAATACAACAACTGGTTCTAGACACAAGCTCAACACTACAAACTCTCTGTATGTAGGTTGAGTCTCACCTACCGACAGTTCTTGATACACAGACCCTAGTACATGCAGTTCATTGGTGCTTTCCTCTTCCCATGCAACAGGTGAGACCAGACACAAAGAAAATGGTCTAACTAAATTACAAATAAGGAACTCTGCAACACATCTAAACAAATATTAGAAGAAATTATTTTAACATCTATTCATAGCGATAAACTCCCTTCTGGACAACTCTCAAAGAACATCACAGAGGCAAACATTTACATATATCTTAATCACTTACAAAAATAAATCTTGTCTTAATTTTAACCCATAACCCAGGCCTGCAGGAGAAAAGGAAATCTCAAATAGGGCTAATTATCAAAAATAGAGAGGTGGTCATTTTTAGTGGGGAAGGGTGTGGGTGTGGAGTGGGTAAGCAGTGTTTATATAAGCCCATCTAACAGGAATGAAAACTTATTTGTAGTTTACCACATATTATGAGATATATGTCTTTCCTAAATAATATGCATAACAGCAAATGAAGACTGGCCAAAGGTACAATTTTGTAATATTTCTAAATTCAGCATTACTGACAATGAACTCTACTCAAAAATTATGCTAACATTTTCTTTATTAAAATGGAATTCAATATGAAAATAAAATAAGCATAAACAGTTAAATTGATACTGAATCTTTAATTAGATAAGCAGGCCAAAAATTTTCAATGCTGGGCAAGGGCTCTCATGGGGATTTATGAAGGCAGTGACAAAATAACTTCCCATAAAACAGTGAGAATGGGAGTAACTGTCAATGGGTCATCCTTCCATATGGGAATAGTAACATGAGGCCAGGACACTGATCGCATCGATTGTTTTCTGTAAGGAAGGTACAGTTTGGTCTCAATAAACTCATCTGAGAATAAGACATAGAATTTTATTACGTGTATACAGAGTTGACAAATATATTTCCAAACAGTTTGGTATCAAACACGTTGAAGCTTTTTAGATCCAATATTGAACATTTTACATAGAATCCTCACTGTCTTCAACCACTCATGGCCTTTCTCATCTCATCCGTTACTTTCTCTAAATCCAGAATTTAACAGTACTCAGTTAAAAGAAAAAAAAAAGAAACAAAAATAAACACATCAAATGGCCCCAAAACCCTAATATTTGAGTGTGTTGGTTTGCCTTTACGTGTATGGAGTGTTCAACAGAGAGTATTCTGAGATATAGGCACCTCTAACTCAGCCATTGGGTGCTGTAGACCCTGAAAGGCTGAGTTACAGGTATGCCCTGGTGAGATCCACAGTACGGGACTCAGCATGCTGAGCTAAAAAAAATATTTTACCTAATATGTCCAGTTTAAAAACTTGTCATTAAACACCAAAAATATTAAAGTCTAATTTATAACTAACGGTTGCACTGCTGCTGCAGAAAGAAACACAACAGCCCCTTGCCCATGCTCTGCTGGGTATGGATGAACAGCCTGGATTGGGGATGGCATTTCGTTTGCTTCATTAAAAACAGGAAGGAGTGGATCAGAAATGGATTTAGGTAGCGCATTTCTTATAGGTTGTCATGACTGATTTGTTTTTCCTTTTTTTGTTTCCCAATAATGAAGATTAATAGATGAAAAATGGACCTTAATCAGGCCTACAAGGCCTACAAAATTCTTTGGACCCACTTTCTCAAAAACCAGTGGGTCTTGCTCGCTGGGCAAGGCAAATGTTACCATAACCAGTAAGCTTGTGATATGTATAAAACACACACACGCACACACAAAAAAACTTATAAGGGATGTCAAACACATAGAGAACTTCTCATGGGTTGTGTTTGACCCTCACCCCACACCTAGGCAATGCCCACCTATATGTGTGTTTAGTACGTAACGTGAGCCAGAGTCAACGATCTCAACCTTTACAGACTCAGTTTGCAATGAGAGGGTTAGAATTCCTGATTCCCTGGTTGCTCTTCACACTGGGCCCACAGTCCCCACTGAAGGTCACAGAGAGTGGAGCGCCAGGAGGACTCCGATAGCACAGGTTTACAGCATCTAACTAGGAAATTACTCAATATTATCTGTGTGCTACAAAATCCAACTGAAAACACATGGATCTGGCTGAAACGGGACTCAAAAAGGATTATGGGAAGCTGACAGCAGGCAAGGAAGGAATGGAGTGGTACTTGTGAAGGATGTCATTCACATGAAATGTCACAGTCACAGAAAAGATATTAAAAAGGCATTCCGTATCTCGTAGGGCATTCCATGGTCAGAGTTTGAGCTGGTTTGTCCAGGTGTGTTCTTGGCGTGGGGGGAACCACAGGTTGTGATTGATCCACTTGCAACAGAAGTTCTGAGACAGCAGAGAGTGAACAGCAGCCTGCAGGCTGGGGGCTGCTCAGCCAGCAGAGCACAACTGTCCTGTCTGCTAGGGAGAGATCGCTGTCTCGGCTGGGCTCAGGACGAGAAAGTCACAACCCCTGAGGATCTGGCTATGTGGTCTTGCTCTTATTCACTGGTTTGCCTCCATTCATTATTGCCGATGCACTGGTGCTTTTGCTTGGCGTCACCCCAGCCTTTGGGACCGTTTCGCCAACGTCATGCAAAGATGGTTCTCGGTACATGGCAACTAGGGATGGGGAGAAGAGAAGTGGAAAAGGCAAAGTTGATGGGTTAATTACAAGAATGGTCAACCTTTCCAGAAACACACTTTAACCACAGGCCCCTTTCCCTGAAGGAAGACCATCCCATGGATATGGAGACCCATGTTTCCATAGGCCATTTCAGGCCTACCACAAAAGACATCACTTTCAACACCTTCTCTGGCATCTGTATTTGAAATATGTGTGTAATTTTTTTTGTCCAGAAAAAGTTCAATGGGAGTCTTGGAATTTCTTCCCATCTGTAATACAACACACACACACACACACACACACACACACACACACACACACACACAGACTCACCATGACACAGATTATAGGAAGACAAGAATTTTACTCAATTTCTTTGTACAGACAGGAAAATGTTAACCTGCCTTCCACTACACCCTAATATCAACCCTTGAACTTCTCAATCCAATTAATCTTAAATTAAGGCATTTTCACCTAAAATCATTATTTTTCTTTCAAGCAATTTGAAAACAACATAGTAATACTAGTCTCCTCTTGAAAGCTTCATGAGGCAGTGAGAACCTCAGCTGCCTTAAAGCAGGACCGTTTTTGGATCAATTTCAATTTTCCACAATTAGGGAAAGAGAACCTTAAACACAATGGAAGGCAACTATGTGGCATTTACACTTTGATATCTCTCTGACATATTATTTTTAAAAATATAATACCTAGGCTGGAGCGATGGCTTAGCAGTTGAAAGAACGTGTTGCAAAGCCTAATGATCTGGGTTCACTTTTCCAGTACTTCTACAAAGCTACTCACATGTATATGAGGTTGTTGATTTGTACTGACACAAGGCTCTGCACATATCTCTCTCTCCTCTCTCTTTCCTTCCCAATAAATAAATTTTTAAAAAATCTAATAGTTGATGCCATATGAGAAAGAGGTACAGAATGAAAAAAGTAACTAGCATTGATGCCCAAGGGAAATCTTAGAAATTCTCGCCTGAACTTGGTCACCAGAGCTCATGTGTCATTTTAGAAAATGATTTTGGAAAGTTGTAGAAGCATCTGACAAGAATAGGTGTCACTTGGGAAAACTAGTTGACTTAAAGTCATCTGCCATCAGCAATATGAAGTAGAGGGGGGCTGACCAACATGCTTTTAAGCTTGGGAAGTTTAACTCATTGTTAAACCAGGATGAGTGTCCCCGTGAGTTCTCTAAGTGCCCACTGGTAGAATCTCACCCTTGTCTTCACTCATCATGTAAGTATTCAGCAGGCTTCAAACTGTAAGAGTGCACGAGGCCTGTATTAGATGAGTTAGCAAGGTGATAAAATCTATATCCTTGACACCTCCCAATCTCTCACTCCCACCTAATTCAATTAGGAGACAATCACATCAAGCACTAATTGTGTGTGTGTGTGTGTGTGTGTGTGTGAGAGAGAGAGAGAGAGAGAGAGAGAGAGAGAGAGAGAGAGAGAGAGAGAGACGTGAAGCAGTGTGAGAGGTAAGAATGCTTATTGTGTCTGTAACTAATCAAGGAACCATGGAAATGTCTGACCTCCTCCTAACATTTTTTTAGTTATTCAATATGTACCGTATATAGGTTTTAAATTTGTGAAATTAATTTTCCACTATAAGGTAAACTGTGTAATTATCTCCATTATTAAGCATTATGTATTCAGAAGTAGTAGATTAATAATTAGCACTATGCCTTGCTTTTGCTGGAATACATCTGTCCACTGATTGTTTGAAAGCATGGCAAGGCGGTGTTGTTTGTCTCTCCTTCATGTGTGCACTAGGCTCACACGACTCTTCAACAAAAGCTCACAGTACCAAATGACAGGATTACACCACAACATTTGAGTTTCAGGAATTTCCTACGGCTATAGAAAAGAACCGCTCATCAGATTCTCTCTCACTTGAGTTACATAAAGGCCCTGTGATTTTCATTACATTTATGATGGTTTTAGAAATTTAGTCAATTACTGTCTATATTCACAGAATAGAAAATCAGTGAAAACAGACAAAATAAGATGGCTCCACTTATTTTTCTCTTGCATTTGACTAGGAGGAGGCCTAATGGAATTATATATATGTTCCCTTAAAACAGTAAGGCCATATCACAGGTGTGCTATTTGGCAAGAACAGAGAGACAGTCACTCCTAACACTGCCTGCCTAAAAGATTTCCTCGTGGTATACCACAAAAAAATCAGTCACTCATATTGAAGACTGGCATAATTTATTCTGGCAGCTAAATGTTTGCAAGTTTAGCTAAGAGGTGAGTTTAACTATGTTTAACATCATTTAAATTTTAAAGGTGTTATTAAATGACCAGTTCCCCAAATGTAGGTGAACCTGTTTTATAATCACAGATAATAATCAATTGAGTTCAATATTTAAAGTTATCCCATTTCTGTGTATCAAATTTGGATTATAAAATCAATATCATTTTCTCCTGATAACTAAGGTTTTTTTTATAGAAATAAGGTGCTTTATAGAAATAAAAGCCAAAAGAAACCTGACATCATGTGTAAACTGGCTTAACACATTTATTCAGCTATTATTGATCTGATCGTCAGCAAAGTAGTCAATGCAGGTATCAGAATAGAAACCACGTTCTTTTTAAAGTAGTAGAGGCAGCCTTTGCTGCAGTTGAGCAAAATGGACTTCATGCAGAGTTGGGATCCATTCTGTGAAGAGCATGGGCACAAGAACAGGGCCAGTGGGTGCAAGAATCGTGGGAGGAAGCCTCGAGGCCGTCCAAGCTAGAGGGTCTTAAGAGCCAGCGTGAATCAGCCCTGTTCAGGCCTTATGAGGGATCATTGACACCACCTTTCTGTAGAGGTAAGTGGGCTAAAAAGTTGCTTTCTTGTTCTTGGTTTCTTTTCTCATTTTGAGTCTTAAGAAAACACTATTAAATAACCACAAAATCAAAATTTTTTGTAGCTCTCAAATTTAACAGAGATCACATTAAATTGCCCTTCTGGCAGTCAGTCATTAGTGAGCAAGGTACAGATGTTACTAATTAATTAACAAAATACTGTAGCCCGTGTCTTGGGATCTGATAGTAAATGTGATAGCTCTATTATCAGGGAATGTTCATTAAGTTCCTTTATCAAAAGGAAAATAACTTAGTAAAAGAAAAATAATTTCCATAGCTTAGAAGGAAATAAATGCCATCAATAAATTCTATACAGGTCACTTTATTTTCACTGTAGTTTTCATGATTATAATCCATTAAAAATTACTTTTACCCAGATAACAAAAAGGGCACATACTTTCAGTGTCATATGAAAAATATATTTTTCTTATATACTTATGATCACATCATTGTAATAACATTACAGATCTATTTTTTTCAATTAAATGATTAATAATCACCCAGGTGTTAGAGTATTTGGGACAGTGAAGTTGAAAGACATCTGAAGAAGTGACTTGCTACACACACACACACACACACACACACACACACACACAGTAAAATGTATACAGAGTTTTTGAGGGGGGACTAAAATTCCTGAGTCCTGCACATGCTAAATGCATGCTATACCATTGAAATATATATTGCAGCTCTGCACAGCTCACAGCTCAAACAACCTACTTAAGAAGACATCTGTGTAGCTTTCTTTCCAATCAAGATTAAATACTTTTCCAGCACTGCATGAAAGTTCCTTGTAGCCCCCATGGCAGAATTATCAATGTTGGAAAATGAAATTCCTAAGTCAGATAAGAATAACCCACACATGTGACTCACCTTCCAATGGCTTGGGTAGAAAATGAGCTGCTGGTTTGGTTTTCTTTACTCTGTTCCCTTTCATAACTTGCCCTTCCTTATTTAATCCCAAAAACCAGGCTCTTCCAGATTCCTGTTGTCTGTACAGCATGGATGAGTAGATTACATAATAGTTTTCAAAAACAGATTCTTTAAACTTGCATTCAGGTGTAAAAAGTTCCTGTTGAGAGAAAAAGAGAAGAAAACTTAAAGAAAGTAACTGAAGCTTCATTGCATTTTCCATTTTTGTGTGTGGGTGGTATGTGCACATGTGTGTTCATGTTTGTGGGCCCTTGTGTGTGGACATGAGTGAGAGCACGTGTATGGAGACCAGAAGTTAATATCACGACTCTATCTCAATTGCTTTCCACATTATTATTTAGACAGGGTCTCTCACTGAATCTGGAGCTCACTGATTTTCCTAGCCTAGGTAGGTCTCAAGCCCTAGAGACACCCCTATCTTTGCCTCCCTTTGGCTGGGATCATAGGCTTGTGCTGCCCTGGCTGGCTTTCAGGAAGGTCTGATGGTCTGAACTCATGTTTCTGCGTATGCAGCAAACACTCTCATCTGAGATTATCCCCAGACCTTCGTGGTGTTTTACATTTGTTCTTGAGAATTCTGGAGAATGATTTGTCAGAGGATGACTGGACATGCTTCCTCCTACACACAGTCATTTTTCATACAATCTTTTCAATACACAAGGAATTGAAAGGGCCTGTAACTCACGAGAATATGCATTTTCAAAAGGATGGATATCCTTTAATAAGAAAACAGAAAACATAAGCCAAGCATAAAGGCTTATACCTATCATCCCAGTACTTGGGAGGCTGAAAAACAATTGCCATGTGTTTGAGACTGGCCTGTTACATAGAGAATTATAGCCTACCAAAGCTACATAACAAGACTCTGCCTTCAGAGAGAAAGGAAGGAAGGAAGGAAGGAAAGAGAAAGAAAGAAAGAGAGAGAAAGAAAGAAAGAAAGAAGAGAAAGAGAGGAGAAAGAGAAAGAAAAAGAGAAAGAGGGAGGGAGAAAGAAAGAGGAAGGAAGAAAGAAAGGAAGGAAGAAAGGAAGGAGAGACATGACTAAACTATTTAAACAGAGTGCTGATCAATCAGCTATAATGAGACATAGAGCATTAAAATAGCATCATATACTTACAAATGTGTAAACAAAAACATTAAGATATCTTATGTTTTACAATTTGACATAGGACTAAACATGTGATCCTGTAACCATAGATGATTGTGACTTGGATTACCAGGGTTACAGAATGACACATTTTCCCACATAAGAACAAACTGAAATCTCAAACTAAAACTGTGGGCATCAGCTGGCACATGAGTTAGCCAGCATAGCTGCTGACGTAGACCATCTGAGGCCAGGTCTCCTGTTAGCTGGTCCTCGAGACAGAAGCTCAAAGTCATCATAAAAATCCATGGCCTGGAGCCCCACTGGAATCTTGAGTGTGAACATCAACATCTGCCCTTCTAAACACCACACAACACCTTTGGAAAGGCTGCATTAGCTTCAAAGCCACAATCCACACAGATTGATTAGTCGTACAGAGCTCACTCTTTCACTATTATCATAAATATCACAAATATTCACTTTGGATTTTTATGTCCTTAAAAAATCCTTACCTTGAAATAAATAAAAATGAATATAATACCATGCATTATATTAGAGTGTATAATGTTTCAGCCTACAAGCATTCTTATGGTACTGAACTAAATATAACTTTAAAATCCAAAGCTCCCAGTTACAGACTATGGAATCTATGTAACTAGTTTTTTAGTTGTCTTAAATAGACTCAATACTGCACCATTCTGTATGTATGAGAAACACAGATACAAAACACATTTGTTGTCTTATTTTATTAAGCATTACTCTATTTAAATACACCAAATTTCATTTAACATTAAAAGATTATAAAAAATAATGTAGGTTTTAATAAATACATATAAATACATATAGACACACACACACACATATATATATATATAGACATATATATATATATATATATATATATATATATATATATATATATATATATATATATATATATATATATATATATATATATATATATATATATATATATCATCCTGGAAAATGTACCTTCAGAAAGTAAAAAAAAAAATCAAATCTGTAAGAGTTGACTATATGGTAACTGTATAAGGAAGACATAATCATAAGTAAAAAATGTCATACTATATTTCCCATTAAAGTATTAGTTATCAAGCTGGGCAGATGGATTAGTGGTAAAGTGCCTGTCAAACACGTGTGAGTCCCTGAGTTTTGGTTCCCAACCCTACAAAGAACCAGACAAGATAGTGTGCATCTGTAACCCCAGCACTCCTACAGTGACAACAGAGGCAGAGGCCCGAGCAGCTGCTGGAAGGTCATGGTCCAGGCAGCCTGGGAAGGGACTGATTTCTGAAAGCTTTCCTCTGACCTCCATATGCATGCATTCTCTCTCTCTCTCTCTCTCTCTCTCTCTCTCTCTCTCTCTCTCTCTCTCTCTCTCACACACACACACACACACACACACACACACACCAAAAAATATGAGCTATCAAATGATGTATTTTCTTGTATATAATTTATTCAGGGTGTTTAATTAATGTACTAAGAGGTAGTAATTTTCCCAGTAGAAATGGATTTTGTTAATGGAGATGCCTTTCCTGATGAAGAAAACAGACAGGGTGATGAATCTGAAAAGAAAAGGCAAGCCCATCCCTTTGGATACACTTAGATCTTAAAAATTTGAGTAACCTCTCTCCCAAACAAGAGCCATGGTTGTCCATGAAATTCCCTTTCTTCAAGTATCCTCCTCTGTTTTCTCACTGAGTCAGGGTCCATCTGTGCCCTGAGGGAAGTCAACAGAGCAGTACATATTCACACATCAGTGGAGAGGAAAGAAAGCAAAATGGAACGAACCAAAACCAAGCTTACCCTAAAACAAATAATAAATTTATCACATTAGTTGAGATTAATCCTGCTAGGAAAAACGGGTCCGACTTTTCCCTGTCACTTGTCTTTACTGAGGCAGGCCAAGGTATCCAAGCATGTTATTTACTAGTAAGAGCTTGTCCAAGGCCAGCTAGGTCTAGATGCTAAGAGCTGGCCAATTCAGCCCAGCAAGCATCTGTCTTGGGAGGCATTAGGTCCCTGGTCAGGGCCTTGTTCTTTATCTATGCACATCATAGGGTTTTCTAACCTTCATTTCAGTCTGTGGTGGTTTATGTTCTGGATCAAGTGGACAGGACCTACAGGACCTGAGAGATCATGTGGACTAGGTTACCCTCTGGGTTTGTGTGAAGAATTCCCTTGGGTAGACTGAGGAGGGTAGACCCATGTTGACTGTGGGCTGCACCATTGCGTGGAGTGAGATCTTGGACTGAACCAAAAAGAATAACACACACACACACACACACACACACACACACACACACACACACTCATCACTCGTTGCTTCCCCACTAGGGACTGTGTGGATGTGACCAGCCACCTCAACGTGATAAGCTCACATAAACTCTTCCTTCCCTAAACTGACAAGAAGGCAACTACGATTGAAAACTGGCACCAGGAGTGAGATTTTGCTCTCAAAACATCTTTGCTCTTGTCTCAGTGCAGACAGCAAAGATCCCACTCATCACCACTGGGAGTCTAGACTCTACTGTTCAGTGACAGTTGCACATGAAAGAGAGTCCGACTCAATGCAAAGGAAGTTACGTATGATCAGTGGCTACCTTTATGACTACTTATGCTCCACATTTTCAGTGGGTCTGTATCTTTTTGTGAACCTGCCTGTGACTCATAGATGTCTGAGTGTTTGGTTTTCCTTAAGTGTGAACCATGCTCTTCATAATGATAGTGGACACTGGTCAGCACATTATTAGTCATTTTGTTCCCGTCAGTGTGAGCACACACCCAGGCAATATTCAGAAATTCCTTTTTATCTCAAACTTTTCAAGAACTTAATCTACTCCGAAAAGATTGGAGCCCAAAAGAATGCCAACATTCACGGGAGAAGAGAATGTTGTTTATAGGGTGGCATGAGTGATAAGGATATAAGGATATTTTCAAGATGCAAATGGAAAGGGATGACCGCCTCCTATGGAGCCAGACATCCAGGGTTCAATCAGAACAACAAGCCATTTGGCCTTAGAAAGATGAGTCTCCCTGTTCTGCAGGTTCCAATGATTACAAAATTATAGGGTTAAGTAAGTTAGCTGGGAAGACTTTAAAAAATTACCCGTTTTACAAGAGCACTAGGCTTATCCTAAACAGTCCAGTTACTTTAAAATAAATTCTTAATTATGTACGGTAGAAAAAAGATATGTAGGTATTAATTATTTTAAATCAAGATTTCAGCAAATGACAGCTGGTTAAGGTGCTTGCCTTCAAAGCCTAACAACCCTTAAAAGACAGATGCACAAAGTGGCTCATATGTCTGGAGTTACTTTGCAGTAGCTGGAGACCTTAGCATGCCCATTCTCTCTGTGTGTCTCTCTCTGTCTCTGTCTCTCTATCTCTCTCTGTCTATCCTCACTCTCTCTCCTTGTAAATGAGTCAAAGATTTTTAAAGAAGATTTTAGCAAAAGAAAATTCAACTATATCATTAGTCAACAGGCATATCAGTAAGGATATTATTTCATTTTTGAAGATAGTATTTGTTATGGAAAACTGACATTTATAATAGCAAAGATTATAGGTGGAATAAATTGTATCAGAAAAAAAGAGAAGAGATGGGGATGCTATGGCACTTTTGGAGAATTATGACCAGTTTCCATTGAGATACAGTCATGCTGGGAAGACATAGAGAATGGTATGGATGGAAAAAGCAAGCTGGAGACACTTGGTGAATGAAGGATCAAAGGTAATCTGATTAGGCCTCTTGTGAGTGAGAGGAAGAGCAGTGGAATTCTTGAATGAACAAGAAAGTAATTACATGGCCTAGTTAGTATTTCATAAATTTAAACCTGTGGTCAGTGTGGAAGATGGTTTTAAGAAGCTACTTACATTTTTGGATAGTTATATTCATTCCCAGGTGGCTCTTGAGGAATGGGATAGAAAGTTGTTTTTATAACATATGTGTGTTCATTTCAATAGTATTAATATGATACATAGATAATACAAAGTCAGGGAGAAATACTACTAAAATTATGACACATTATTAAGTTCTGAACCTTTTGGTCGCCAAGGCAAAAAGAGAATGACAGTCCATTATAAAAAACGTATTCAAGAGAGAAAAAACTGTTTCCTTTGATGCTACCTTCTAAAAGGCATTTTCTTACAAAGGACTTGTAAAAGTGACACTGACCAACATAAAGAAAAATGATCTTTATAGTAGATATAAGATAGCTTTAGGTCCAAGCCCCAAAGAACGCTTAAGGTATCATCTTGTGTGGAGAATGTTCAATAGGAAGAACTTAAATAACTTGCAACTTGTAAGCAATGTGACTTCAGGATTATTTGAGCCTCTGTGCCACATTGAGGAGGGCAGTATTCTGGTGCACTTTGGAGGGTAAATGGGACAGTGCTGGGGAGACAGTAAGAAAAATATGAAAATAAAAACCTTAGACTGATCCAGACGGCCCACGGAGGAGGATATCCAGCTGATTGGGGATGGGGAGGGGGGCATTGGGGAATTGGGGATAACAACTCATTGTTTGCCCACTGAATAATGTAACTCATTATGGACAATAAATATATATTTAAGAAAAAAAACCTTAGATCATCAGATCTCCTCTTTCTAAAGAAATATGAAAGATGTTTTTAATTCCTTTTTGTGTGTTCATTGATTTAACCTATTTTTGTAATGGTGGAGAGTGTAAGAAATACTTATATATACTTATGAGGTTTTCAATAGCAAGTGGTCCAGTGACCTATGAGCCACCAGTTTGAAACCTTCAATGGGCTATATCAGCAGGGATTTCAGGTTGTTTGCCTTTGTACAAAATATTACATTTCAAAACTGGATATTTTTCATGCATCATGCAATGTACATAGCAAGAATAATATCAAAATTTCAAAGGAAAATATATAAAATATTTTTGTGCTAGAGTCCATTTTTATAATACATATAGAAAAAATAACCTTATGTAAAGCTACTTACAAACTTAGGAAAATCGGGCCAGTACCACAAAATAGCAATTATACTTGAATGGTTATTAAGATGAATATCATAACCACCATTGGAAGTTGATGGAAATTTCTATGATGGTTTCCTCATACTCCTTGGGTTGTACTCCTCAGATCATTACTTTTGGAGGTTAGTATTTAAATGAAAAATGAGACTTTGTTCAAACAGATTTGAAAACTATTAGTTAGATAACATTATCTGAAGTTGCAGAATACCACATTTCAAGTTATATTATTGTGCAGATTTGCTCAATAGACTTCCTAAGGAAAGGTAGATAAGATTTAACCATGAAACCATTTCTATAAGCAGATCTCAGAGGCATCATGGTCAAGAAATGGCTATTACATATAAAATAAAAGTTGAAATTATACTTTTATTGTGAAAGCAAGTCCAGACTCAAGGCGTTTATTACTGTCCAGAAAAATAAGCATTCTCTCTATCAGCTTCATCTAAACACAGGCACAGAAGAGGAAACACACACATATACACATATACATACACACAAACATACAAACACATACACATATACACACACACATACACACACACACACATACACACACACACACACATACACACACACCTTTGTTCCCTTCATGATCCATTCAAATTTTGGGGTTCCCTTCCTGTGAATTTCAGTGCCCACATCACAAAAGACATAAAAAAATTATAGATGTTTCCAATATAATGGAAAACTGCATTCTGAGCAGATCTTACAAGGATCATAATTTACGTTTATTATACAGTAGGCTAACGCAGTGAAGTGACAGCTAAACCTTCTAAAGTTGGCAGCAATAATATGGGAATGCTTATTTAAATTTAATCTTAAACATAAACTCTTTGAAGCTGCCAAAGTGAGACAGATAAGAAATTTGAAGTATCTTTTTTTCCTCCTCTGGCCTGCCTATATTTAGAACCCACACCCCCTCCACAAAACCAGCAGTTGAGTTCCTGCAGAGGCTCAGTATTAATTTGTACTGGTGCCAAACTCAACCATCAAATCACAGAATAAGAATAAAAAAATAGAAAGAAAAGAACACCACAATAGAGAAATTTCATATTTCCTTTCCATTGAGGATGTTTTTGAAAGGAAAACACCATCCATGGTATACTTATGATCTTAAAAAGAGCAGCGGAATTACTCTTCTCAGGAAAATGTCTTTGTTTAGGAAAACACCCTGAAGGCCCATTTGCATGGACAAAGATAGGCTTCTGGGTTCAGGATGAAAGGAGAGGATGCTGAGAGGAGATGGCCCATGTTTCACAATTCAGGAGGAAGGAGTGAGCCAGAAACCCAGACAATCAGGCAGAAACACACTGCAGTGCTGAAAGTGACCTTGAGACATGTGCAGTGGTCAGGTACACAGACCATTGTCTTCAGACCACATACAGCTCTGTGGATGTGAAATACAGCTCCTGCTCCTAAGGAAATGCATGATTATTCTGATCATGGCCCAGAAATGTGGATTCGGGTTGCCCTGGCAGATAATGTGTTCTGTCGTGGAAATGATTAAATGAACTCTCACAGTTACAGAATAGAAGCAATCAGAAGTCAACATGCTGGGTAGCTAGCTAGTCAGATATTAACATGTTTTTAGGTCACCAAAGGTGAGCCCCTCCCTCAGACTCAGTTTCTTGTAAAACAGGAACTAAAGCTATAGGCTTTTCATTACTGAGCCATATACAGTCCCTTCGCTCACTCTAAACCACCCAAAAGATCACTGCATACGAACTAGCAGGAAGCTTTCTGGTATAAACCAGGTATATACCATCGCCTCTCCGTAAGAGTTAATTCAAATGTCAATCACTTGAACAGGAAAACTATCTGCTCTAGAACTCTTATAAAGCCTACAGAATATATAGACCAGCACCATGGTCTCGTTCTGTGAAAATGCTTTCTTCCTGGATGGTTCCTTTGGACCTTGTTACAAGGCTCATTCTTTCAGGTGCCCATTTAACTCTTAAACTCCATATTCCAAAGGACACTGTTTGTGTCTCCTGGGAATCCTTATGTCAGAGATCACAAGAACTGGGGGAACTAAAGTGAGGCCAGAGCACGATTCTGGTAAAAAATACATTTACCGAATATATTGGTCATGTAGGTAGGTTATAACAACATGGAGTAATCTTGAGACAGAATAGGAGAAAGCTAGGCAGGTTTCAGCCAGGAATAGAGGTCCAGAGGAAATCAGAAGATGCCAAACACCTGATTTCTCATCTTGGCACAAGAATGGACACTCCTAACTTGGATTAAAACTCTTGTCTGACATTGATCTATGACACCCCCTGCTGTCCATAGTTGAACATGCTAGGATCTCAGCCCCACTATGATCCAGATCAAATGACAAATCAGATCTTTCCCCGCCTACCAGAATTAAACCCTATAAAGGTGGCAGCCTGGTGGGTCTCTGCCCCTATTCCCTGAGATCTTCATTTCTTGAGACCCTCTCATCTGCATCTAGTGTGGTATGAACTTCCCCAAAGGGTCTTGGTTCCCAGCCCAACTCGGCCATATGGCCAGGCGGGGAAGGGAGACCTAACACTGTCTTTTAATGTCTTTTTAATTCTAGTCTCTCTGCTCCATCTGTCTGATGGTCTCTAATTTGCCATGTGTGGATTCCCACTCGGGATCTGCCGCATAGGCACTCTCATGGGTTCACAGTCCCTCTAAGTCTTTCCTCAAAGCTCTCACGTGTTCGCAGCCCCTTTTGAACCTCACGTCCTAAGCCCCAGTTTTTCCATAACTTCCACTTTTCTGAAATATGTTTTGCACATGAAAATGTTCCAGTCTTCCTTTCCAGGTCCCAATTCCATTTAAATAAACTCCACAAATTGTGATTTCTCATCAAACAAACTCAATAATTATTAATTTGTCCTCGGTTCTGTCTTTAATATTTTTCATTAAAGATGAGGAAAGAACCCAAAAGTTGGGATTTATAAATATTGGGGACCCCCTGAACCCCAAATTCCTGCATCAATCTGTTTTAAGTTCTGGATTCTGGGTTGGTGGAAATAGGCTGCTATGTTCATGCATCCCAGAAGATTTTTCTGATGGTAGAAAATGCGTTAAGTAGGAAACAAAGGTGAATGATCAATGGATGTTTAGGGGACTAAAATTAGCTCAATGGCTAGAAAGATGGCTCAATTGGTAAAGTAGAGATCTCCAGCACCCATGAAAATAAACAGCTAGGCGTGGTGGCACATGCCTATTATCCAAATCCTGGATCCCCAGGATTTGTTGGATAGCTAATCTCAATAAATTGGTGGGCTCCCCATTAAGTGAGAGACCCTATCTCCAAAAAACAGATGTATCCTGTGGTAGTTTAAATGGATGTCCCAACAGATTCAGGAGTTTATTAACATTTTTCTCTTCCCCTGGATCTGTAGCTTCAATAAATCCTTTCCTCTCAAAACTGTGCTTGGTTTGGAGGTTCATCCCAGCAGCAGTGTGTGGATGACCACTCCAGATCCTGATTGAGAGAAACGCTCAGTGTACACCTTTAGCTGCCACACACATGGACATATGGACATATGTATGTCAGTGTAACCCCTCTCCCCCAACACATGTATCCACACAAATAACAAAAAACCTATACACTGCATGTAACATATATGCCAAAAGAATTTGAAAAGTAAAGAGGGCTCATGATAGTTTGGCCACTGGTATCACTGCAACATTCTATCTCGGCAATCACAGAAGTTCTCCTCCGACAGTCATTCGCAGAGCCCTCGGTACAGATGTGGCTTTTGCAGGAAACCTCAGGCCATCACTCACATCTCTTCGTGTGAATAACATGGGGTTTTTGTTCATTTTATTTTGATTTCTTTGCTTGAAAATAGGGGTTTCCACTTACTTTGCAGCTCCATTATGCTCCAAAGTTCAGCTATGGGTGATTGTTCAATGGCACATGTTCTACAAGCCTATAGTAGTTTTTCGGTATGGCCCTTTGCTGAAAATGTTTGCAAACCCTAAAGTAAAATTTGAGTATCTTCCAATCTAGGTAGCTGAGGATTGAGTTGTTAGTTCATTATGAAATTCCTAAGGAACTAATTGTTCCTAAGTTAAATTTAGAATATATATTATTATTAATATATATTAATATATATAATATATATAATATTATATATATATATATATTTAGAATATATATATATACATATATATTCATGTGTGAACCTGCATATGATTTAAATAAGATTTCTCCTCATACTGGATCCTTGAGAAAGCCTGTATTTTCTCCTATGAGACTTGGTTTCCACTAGAAATCCTCTGTCAATGCACAAATTCTATTTAATTAGTGTGTCACCCTGGTGGAATCTCACTAAATGAAATCATGTTTTGTTACATATTCACATTTGCCTACCACCACCATTTCAAAGGGAAAAACACAAACAGTATTCGGATAAATTCACAGCATTTCCTAAAATACAAGGAAATTTCAAAACAGATTAAAAATAGAGAATAAATTACAGTTGACATATGGTAACAAATGGTATATAAAAATTTTATGATTAATACTAGCTATTAATATATTAATTTCATTTACTACAGTAATAAAAACATCCAGTCCCCTCCCACCAAAAGACCAATAATGACCCCAATCCTGGATGTCTTAGGTGTGTCCTCCTTGAGATTAAAAAGAAAGATGTCTCAGAGTCAAAGATCTTACTTGGGAAATATTAACAGATCTCAAGGATCCTTTAGAAAGATTCAATAATAAAAGTTTTCACTTTTACAGTGTAAACTATAATTTTATTTGTAAACTATATTTTTATTTATAAACTATAAGTTAAGTAAAACATGCATACATGAGCTAATGGTTACCAGGAACAAGAGTGTAATTTAGTCGTAACATGTTTCAGATTAATTCAACACTTTAGATGGAGAGCCATCTACAGTGTGTTTAATCCATTTCATTTTCATTTTCATGTCTCTCTCTCTCCTATTGTTTGGTGATGTGGTTTACTGAAGTCTACTTTGAGGTCAGCAGACATTTATTTCAATCTCTTCTATCATCTACAATTTACAATTAATTGTATCATTTAACTCTTCTCTTCTTCCATACCTCAGTTTTCAAAGAGTGATCTTAAGACCACTTATAAGGAAAGAATAACCCAACCTTTCTTAAAGATATTACAGTCATGAAGTTTGGAAAGAAAATATTTGTAGTCACCATAAAAAAGCACAGGATTAAGTGACCTAATGTATTTTATTTATCTGGAATTCTATATATTCAAGCATATATGATATTGGCCTGTGAATAGTATCTAGATAAAAAAATACTAAATTGTACCTGTACTTTAAACAAGAATTCCATCTCTGTTTAAGAGACAGCTTTAATTTAATAACAGGACCTAGTACATTTCAGTATATACTCACCAACAAAGCAGATGTCTAAAAATGTTTATATTTATAGGTCCAAATAATGTTTCTTAAGTAGTTTCCAAGGAAACAGAATTGCAAATTAAGGCACTTTTTTCATCTGTACAGATGATGCTCAGCTTTTAGAGATGAATTCATCTTCAAATATATTATTTTTAATATTGTATTTATAGTTTAATATGTAGCAAATTTAATGATATACTATAATATATAAATAAATAGTTGACTTAGTAATTAATATGTATCATATAAATATGCATTATAAAATACATATTCTATAAACTTGCATATTAAATATTTAAAAATAAGTATTATGTGTCTTTTACATACTGAAAGTGTGGTATTCAGTGACCAACAACAATACAGCAATCTGTTCCTTCCACAGATTAAAGGGTGAGAATCGTTGTTTTAACAGGACCCCAAGTGATTTGTATGCACATTAAAGTTTGGGAAGCTTTGGCCTGTGCTCTCATTATCATACAGAACAAATTAATAAATGCTCACGACGTTTAGAGTCATTTCCTTCAAATCATCATTTGTCAGAAGTTTGCTATCCATTTCTTCAAGTCAATGTAAAATTTACAAAATCAAGAAAATGAAAACAAAAAATCTGAAGTATTTACAGCACATCTACAAGTGAGAAAACTGAAATTCATAAATAAAAATATGTCCCAAATGTTTCCATAATATAAACACATATAAAATTTCCTAAATTGTAATTCCTGTAACATGAACAGATGGCACCATGCTATAAATATTAGCCAATAGCACAAATTACATACACAAGAAATAGAGTCAATAATATGCCCATCTCGCATATCTGCCAGTATTTAACAGTGAATACCCTAATGTTAATAGTAATGTTAATAACTATTAAGAATTAAACATTGTGTGTATTTTTAAAAAATCATCATGGTAAGTCGTGGTGGTGAACTCCTTAAATCCCAGCACTTGGAATGATTACTGTGAGTTAAAGGACATCCTCATACTACATAGTGAATTCCAAGTCAGTCTGTGCTAGAGCTAGAGAGACGCTATGACAAAAGTGTGAAAAAAATCATTGTCATCGTGTGTACGTGTATGAATATGTGTGTGTTGAGGTGTATAAATGTGGGTACATGTATGTCACAGCAGGTGTGTGGAGGTCAGGAACAACATTAGCAGGGTGTCCTCACCTTCCACTTTATTTGGTCTTTTGTTCACTGTCCTGATCACCAGACTAGCTGGCCCAAAGACTCCTGGGATTTTCCTATCTTAGCCTCCCATCTTCCAGCTTTTTGTGTGCTCTGTACTTCTCAACTCAGGTTCTCAATCTTTCTAACATGTACTTTACACACTGAGCCAGCTCTCCAGCCCTGCATCTCCCATACTCTTATTTCTGGCATTACTGCAGATACTTCACACAATAACTGATTTAATCCTCCCTGTAATCAATCCCATGGGTTCGGTAATGTTAGTATTCTCACCTTAGAAGAGACTGAGATTCAGTGATGCTAACAAGTTGCCTATGTGCATTTATTTTCAAGATAAAGAAACATAAGTATTCATTCTCACTTTTTCCCCTGAAAGAATTTATTTTTAATTTGGTGTTTTTGTAAAATTGGCCTCATTTCTACACCCAATTGCACCAAACAATGGCTTTTACAATGGAATCGACAAAATCCTCTCACTCTGAAGAAGTCAATGAAGGTGAATTTTCATGACTAATGAAAGAACTGTAGGGAGAATCTACAATAGTCCTAAAATTCCATACATATAATAATTGCTAGTTGAGTTTTTGATTTTCAAAAAATATTCACACATACTTTGTCCCAGCCAAACCATGTCTTTTTTAAATATTTTATTTATTTGTTTGCAAGCAGAGAGATACATACATACATAGAGAGAGAGACAGAGAGACAGAGAGACAGAGAGACAGAGACAGAAAGAGCGCACCAGGGCCACCACCTTGTGGGTCTGGCTTATGTGGGTACTGGGGAAATTGAACCTGGGTCCTTAGGCACTGGAGATAAGTGCCTTGACCGCTGAGCCATCTCTCCAACCTCAAACAATGTTCTTAAAATTCTGTAAGAGTTTAAAAAAAGGATCACTGTCTCTCAGCCATAGTGGTGATTTTGCATCTTGCAGAGCAACAGGGATTAGGTAGGAATGAAGCTGGGTCTGTTTCTCCCTCCATGATTGTCCTGGCATTTTCTAATGTTTATTAAACATGTATTAGCAATGGTAACACTGGGGGTTATATTTTGTCCAGTGTCCAATAATTCTTCTTACTTTAAGATTAAGAGAGAAATAAGCATCTGAAAAGGTTAACCAACACTGTGTGTGGAATATAAAGGAAGCCCTTGGATTGTTGAAATGAAGCCCCGAGGGTGATTTTCCCTCCTGATTTTCGCTTTATTAGCTAGGAACACCTTGGACATGATTCCCCAGACTCTGGTAACAACTTTTCTGATACTTTCAAAGGTTAACACAAAAGGCCAACATCAACACTTGAGGAGAGAATGTAGGTGGAACTCCACATCCTGGGAAAAATTAGTCCTGAGAAGAAGAATGCATTGACTGTAGATTTAATTATTCCTCAGTGAACACTGGTTTATCTTCATAGGTTGAAATTATAAAGAAATGAAATAATTAGATTTTCCTACTTTTCATGTTCAGTGTGAGACTAGAAGTTAATTATTTAATATTGGTTTTGAAAATGCAATCATTATTTTCAGTCTTAAGTGTTAGATGATAAATAAAAGCTAGTACTATGAATACATAGAGACAAATTTACATTCATTTTATAATTAATGACATCTCATGTTCATGCATTCATTGATCCAATAACTATTAAGCAAACAACTAGTATGTGCCACTCACTTTCTGTAACTTGGCATGTTGTAATGTGTAGAAAGTAATAGTTTATTCTCCTAGAGAATTTAGGCTATAGGAGGAGATAAATGTTCACAAAATAAGAAATATTTTTTCCAAACGAATAATTTCTATGAAAACACCTAACTCCAAACAAGTGTGGGTTAGTTAACAAAAGCATTAATTCATGGAGTTAAGACCTAGAGTATGCATTAGCTAAGTTAAAAGCAGGGTGAAGAATGTGCCTGTAAAAGGTGGCCCTGAGGCAGAGACAAAACATTTTAAAGAGAAAAATGATCAATGAAATTAGAATGCAGAATGTGGGACCCGGGGTTTGGCCCAGTTAGCAGAGTTCTTGTCTGGGTTTGAGTCCCAGGACAGAATAAAGGAGGCATGATGGTAGACATCTGTAATTCCTGCACTCAGAAGACAAAGGTAGGAGAATCAGGAGTTCAAGGTCAACCTGGACCATTGAGTCAAAATATAAAAACATGCAGAATGTGAAGCTCAGCAAAGCCAAGGTGGATGGATGCCGGGGATGGGCTAAGCCAGGTGTTCATTTTTTAGGGTTTTGTTTTTCCCTAAAAGTAATGCAATGATGCTAGCTCAGGAATAGGTCAAAATCAAGTACAAACTTGGAAAGACACTCTTGCTAGTGTGAAGAACAGGAAGAAGAGATTGCATACAAAGGTTCAGGCTTGCCTACTGCCACACCAGTCAGGAGATCCTATTGTGTGGGGCAGGCATCAGTGGTACAGAGAGGGAGCACCGTTGGATCCAAGATATGTTTGGGAGGTTGCATAAACTTTATGAGGTCAAGCAGTCAGTAATCTGGGGGTGAAGGGGGCAGCAAAGGGGGGAGGAATGTCAGGCACAGTGTGCAATGTCCTTGCTTGTGGGACTGGATGACATTTGGGATGTGTTCACTGCTGTTTCTGAAAGGTCAAATACTGAAGCATTGTATTCTTGGACAAAACAAAGCTGAGTGTACAACCTAAATTTACCCAGTGTTTCCTAACATTTTATTAAATATTATTTCAAATATCGATTCAGCATTTTCCCATAGTGTTGAAGTTAATGTTTAGTTAAGTTAATGATTAAGTTAGTTAAGTTAATGTTCGTTTTGCCTTAAGGAGCTTGATTTGTGTTTTTTTTTTTCAATTATAGATTAGCTTAAAAATCTATGCATTAGAAATCAAAGAAAAATAACAGGGCTGGAGAGAGGACTAAAGGGTGAAATGTGCTTGCTTACAAAAACTGTCAGCCTGCATTTAAAACTAAGTTCAAATCCCCAGCACCCAGATAAAGCTAGATGTGCTAGGCAACAGACCTTGGTACAGCCATACATATTACAATATTATATACACACATGCACAACAATCATATACATGTGTGCAAATAAAAAACAAAAAACACAATTAAAATTATTACTAGTTGTAAAAATATTTATAGAAATGATGTTTAAATAGAAAAGGCTGGAATTTGAGAATGTTTTAAATTTTTGTGACTTAAGAGTATAAATCCCCAGTCAATAGCAAAATTCATCTAACCCCTTTAAAAAGATGATTGTTATTTTCACATTTTATTACATTAATAAAAAAAACAGATCTCATCACTGTGTTCTTTTGCCTTTCTTTAACAACAATACCTTTTTTTTATTTGCAAGCTGAGAGAGACAGATACACAGAGAGAGACAAAGAGAGAATGGACATACCAGCGCCTTTATCCACTGCAAACTCTAGATAAATGTACCATTTGGTGCATCTGGCTTTATGTGGGCACTGGGGAATCAAACTCAGGTTAGGTTTTGCAGGCAAGTTCCTTAACTGCTGAGCCATCTCTCCAGCCCAACAACAAAAAAATCCTACACTTACCACACATAAGTTTCCAAGTGAAGGCCTGAGACAGAGCTCAATGTGTAAAGCATTTGCCTAGCATACATGTGGCCTGGCTTTCATCCACAAAGCTACATAAACCTCTAGAAATTCTAGGTCATCCTTGGCTACATAGAAAGTTCAGGCCAATTTGGGCTAGAGACTTTATCTTGGCAAAAGAAAAATCAAAGGAACAACATTCTTTTGAGAAGTCCCAACATGTGACTTGGCTTTTTCATGAAATTTTTTCCCTCTCTTCCTTGATGACAATTCTTAAATTTATATTAAAACTGTTTCTTAATAAACTTCAATTTTGCTACATAAAATAAAATAAATATCCAAGGGTAATTACATAAGCTTTCAGAAATGGTTCCATAAATTAGTTTTTCCATTCACTTGATAGACCCAATTTGCTGTTCCAGCTAAAAAGGCCAACAGGGAAGAGGAGATCTAAAAGTGAGTTTGCAAGTCTCAGCACACCACACGTTTGTAACTCAGCCTCCACAACTCAACTGTGTGTGCCCTGAGGGGTTATGCTTGGAAGGATAATGGATAAACACGCTCAGAAAGACAGCTAATCAATCAACAGGCCAAAAAGCGGTTGGAATAGATCAATAAACATGAATGCCATTTAACTGAAGTCATCAACAGAGAAAGTTACAGAAGGAAGCCTAGGGATCCCTGTGTTCAGCTGGCTCGAGGTTTGGTGCTGGCATTTGCTTCATGCGACAGAACCCTGTATCAGTAAGCCAACATAAGAGCCAACATATTTAGTAGTCAATTCATTTAGTAAAAATATTGTCTGGTGAAAAATATTTTCTCCCATCCAAGTACTAACCAGGCCCGACCTTGCTTAGCTTCCAAGGTCAGACGAGATCGGGTACTTTCAGGATGGTATGGTCACAGACAAAAAATATTTTCTTTTTTTTTTCAAGGTAGGATCTAGCTCTAGCCTAGGCTGACCTGGAATTCACTATGTAGTCTCAGGCTGGCCTGGAACTCATGGTAATCCTCCTCCCTTTGCCTCCCAGGGGCTGGAATTAAAGATATATGCCACCAACTATGGCAAAAATTAATGTTTTTTAAAATGACTCATGATTTGGAAATGAAATAGGTTTGGATTTTCTTCCTAATCTGGCATTTTACTAATAATGATCCTGGAAAACTCACTTCAAAGTGAAATTTTTATCTGTGTGGAATTGGATTTGTGGTACCGTGTACACACCATAAATGGTAACTATTAAATTCCAAGGATGAAGAGAGTTGCAATAGCATCTAGCAGAACTCATGTGACTGTGAAGGAAATGAATAAGGTGGGTTAAGATGTGTTTCTCAGTCATGCGTGTGGTGGTTTGAATCAGATGTCTCCCTTAAACTCGTGTTCTGAATGCTTGGTCCCTAGCTGATGGCAATTTGGGAGGTGGAGCCTTGCTGGAGGAGGTGTGTTGTGGCCGGCTGGTGTAGGGCGGTTATGGCAAGCTCCCCTTGCTAGAGAGTTCAGCTCACTCTCCCGTTGCTGCTTTCCACCTGCTGTGGCAGAGGTGATGTCCAGCCTCTGCTCAGGCCATGCTTTCCCCTGACATCATGAAGCTTCTCATCATGACTATAAGCCAAAATAATGATGATGATGAGGAGGAGGAGGATGGTTTCCTCCAATCAGCTGCTTTTGGTCAGGTGCTCTCTCAGAAACTAGCAGGCAACTGAAACCATGGGCATTCTACTAAGAGGAACTGGAAGCCTCTTCTTCACAGATTAATTGAAGATGCTTCTGTCTTTCCCAGCTGCTGCCTCTAATGGGGTGCGCCATCCCACGATAGCATTGTCAAAGGGGGTTGCTTGATTTGTAGTGAATGTCAAGGAAAAGATGAGTGAGGGTGGATCCTGATTCTTCACTAGGACCGAGTCAACCATCCCTTTAAACCAATTTAAAAGGCACTGAATGCCTTCATGCTCTCAGAGACAGAATCCTCCCATTCAGGAAACAAGCAGCTGCATTTACATTCTCTCTGTTCGAAGTTCTTTTGCAGAGGATAATGAGTATTGGACAAACATCTATAGCTAGTTTATGAAAAAATGATAGTTTTGCTTTTTAACATCTTCCAACATGCATGTTACATTTTTATCATGTGTACCTCACAATTCCTTCCCTTCTTATTTCCCTCAGCCTCTGGGTACCCTGACCATCTTTCATCACCTGCCCATGGCTAGGCCATGGAAGAGAATAAATCCCCTTCTCCCAGTAATCTTTAGCTCTTGTTAGCTCATTATCCCTTTCCTACCCACTGCAGGATGTTCACTGGTCCTAGTATGCACAGCTCTTATGCCAGTAACTACGGATTGTATGATGGATGACGGGGTTCCACAGCCCTCCTCTGTCTCCTCCAGGCCTTACACTGCTTGTATCCCATCGTTAGCAATGTTCCCTGAGTCCTGGAAAGGATTATGCACATTTCTCATGTAAGGCCAATCACTCATGAATCAATTATTTTACCACTTGACCAGTGATTATGACTCTCTGCATCAACTGTCTCCAGCTGCCAAGTTTAGCAACAGATTAAAACAAATAAAGCCTTTTCCACCATGACTGACTTTACATCCCATAAACCATGAGTCAAAATAAACTCTCCACTTCTTAACTTGTCTCCTGTCAAGGCTTTGGTCACAGCAATGAGACAGTACTTTACACAGGACTTCATTAGTAGACACTGTTTCACATGGAGATAGTTGGTTCATAGATTTGGTCACATTGGGAAGAATAATGTTTCTGAGGACAGTGAGGCGTATCCTGCTGGAGTTCAAGGTGAAAAGCAAAGTGTGGGCTGGAAATTGGAGAACATAATGAGAGATACAGTGACTAAAATGGTTTGCCTGGGTACTTAGAGAATTGTAGGTGAAGGTACAGGTGGAAAGGAGATGGGACTTATATTAACTTATTCAAAGGACACTGTAAATGAAAGGAATAGATTAATTGGGCAGAAATGAGCTAGGAATGCAAGAACAGAATGAGTCAGGATTGAGTGCAAAGTGTTTGTTACAGAAATGCCATGGAATTAAAAATGTTTGCCTCGGGTCCCCCTGTATCTCAACTTTTCCTGTGAGAAATTGATATTCTGTCCTGGAGAACTACCTTTAGGAACTCAAGCCACTTCAGTGTGGCTGACAGTGGAAAATTACAAGTGCCTTTTGTGGTATTTTTTAGACTTGAACAATTTTAAATAATGTGACAATAGCCAACTCTTTGCTGGTACATGCGTGTGGTGTATGTGCATTTTTGTAAATGTGTGTATGTAATAAGTCAGTATCAGGTGTATTCCTGAATTGCTCTTTACTATATTTTTGGAACACGGTCTCTCCCAAATTCTGAAGCTCACCACTTTGGCTAGATTAGCGAGCCAGCAGGTCTCAGACATTCCTCTGTCTCTGTCTCCCCAGCGCAAGCATTATAGACACTACCCAGCACACCTGGAATTTGCACGAATAGTGGAAATCTGAACTCAGTCCTTCATGCTTGAGGTTTGGCAAGGATTTGACCTACTGGGCTGTCTCCCCAGACCATGAAACTCCCTCCTTAACTTTATGAGTACAGGTGTTACACTGCAGGAACTCTGACCAAAGAGATATTGAGTTAAGAATGAAAATCTCTAAAGTAGTGATGTGTAATGCATACAGAGGATGAAACCTGTGCACTAAGTCACCAGGCAACATTCTTTGTTCTCGTGACTGGGCATTCTTGTTATATCTCTGTAGGAGACTGGTGCTTTCTCCAGGACAATATTCTCATTCACGGAAGGCTGTGCATACTTCCAGCATGTGCATATAGACCTGGAGAGTCCATTTAAGTACCATTGCTCTAAGTGAACAGTGTTGTAAACTTCAAGAGAGCAAATTGAGGGTTGTCCAATATGGAGGAGTTTGTTCTTCCATAAAATGGAATTAACACAGTAAACTCCTTAAAACTATAAAAATATTTTAGCAGAAATTCTAGTATGTTTCATAAACTTCATTCCGAAAAGTCACAATAATTACAGCAATAAACAGAATTGCACACCTAGCCACCTTCAAAAATAAATTATTTTAAAATGGAAAAAAAAACTTCATTTGGGGTAAGCTGTCTAAATTGTGATATTTGCCTCTAGGTTTGTTTGGTAAATAATGTCTCTACAGTGTAAAATGCATTGTATTGCAGCAAGGTGATGGTTTAGGCACCATAGATGTCATTCCCATTGAAGTGCTTTCCTGTAGAGTTAATGAATCCAGAGTCAGGAACAGATGATACCTGTAGAAGGAGATTCAGGAGCCTGTGGTAAAGGTGATGTGGTGAATGAGCTCTGCTAATGAGCACATAAGAGACAGAGGTGAAGTGTTTCTTTCATCCAGACCCTTGCTTCATGTTCACATTACAAACATGTGAAGGATATCTGTCATGTGGCCAAGATTCAGGTGTGACAAGATAGAACTTTCTGCCCTCAAGGAAGTTATGTTTTCCTGTCTATTTTAAACTTGGAAATAGCAAGCAAAAAAAAATGAAGAGCTGGAAAGATTGTTCAGAGGTTAAGGCACTGGCTTGTAAAGCCTAAGATCTGGGTTCGATTCCCCAGTACCCACATAAGCCAAATGCACAAAGTGGCCCATGCATCTGGTGTTTGTTTGCAGTGGCACTATGCACTGGCATGTTCTCTCTCTCTCTCTCTCCTCTCCTTTCACATAAATAAATAGAAAATATTTTTAAAAGAGAATAGAAAATGTAACATGAGGCAAAATTAAGCATTTAAAATTTCCAGTAAATGTACTTAATTATTTTGGCAAGGCTTTAAATGACAACTTCTCTGTCCTAATGCCCAGGGGAGAGGGAAGGTAGTAGGTAGAGTCATAAGCTTACATGACACTGATGTAGAATGGCTCAAGAATGCTCAATAGGCCTGTTCTTCTGGGGAATGACACAGGCCGCAACACTGATGAAGCTTGAGGACATTATGCCAAGGTGTCACTCAAATACTATATGAATCTATTTATATGAAGTACCTGAGAGTCAGATTCAAAGTAGAACTCAGCTGTCAAAGGGCTCAGGTGAGAGGAAAGGGTGTGTGTTAGTGGAGTGCAGAGTTTCACATTTCCAAGATGAAAATGTCTTGAACATCTGACAACTGATCTAGGTATGCAACCTGCTACTGAATTATATACATATTACATACCTAGTGGTAAAGAAGGCCAATTTATGTATATTGTCTACTACAATTAAGTGTTTTTAAATATAAGAAGACATACTTCATCTTGCTGCCTGAATACACAGTATTAAATGATTTTTAGCCTACATATATGTGTTAGGGCTAGAGGTTATATCTTTTTGTCCACATACATATGTATAATAAGGATTTACAGCTTCATGAATAGTATGCTTGAGAACTTTTGTAACTTCAAACTAGAGTTTTAACTGCTCTTAACTCATACTAACATTAACAATCAATATCCATCTAAATGAATCTTTAAATTCTAAATTGTAGGTAAATGATTGAAGAAATGAATGCTGAAGCTAGTCTCTGCTTTGGAATGAATGCTTATGTTTGTCCCAAAATTCATATGCTGAAATATAATCCTCGTTGTGCTATTTGGAGGTGAAGTCTTTGGGAAGTGACTGGGAAATAAGGAAATATGGCCTTTATAAAATGCTGAAGAGACCAGCTATCTCCAGGAGAGGATTACAAAGAAGCACATTCGTCAAACAAGAAAGTCCTTATCAGACCCTGAACCTACCCGTGTCTGGATCTTGCCTTGGAGGCTCCAGGAGGGTGAATAATAAATTTCTACTTCTCACAGCTACCCAGTTATAATGGCATTTTTATACTAGCACATGAACTATGACTGTCAAGACAGAGCAAACAAGATAGAGAAGTCCACTCTAATCCTGGATTAAATAGTCAATGCTACATAGTCCAGCACACAGTTATCAAGTGTGGAACATTCTACATTTCTTTTCACAGAACACCTGATTATACTTCACTATATGATAATGCGGAATGATGAATTTTAGGATGAACTGACACTTTCCTTTAAACTGAAAACAAAATCAGTGACAAAGAATGAAATCTTTTGAGCAGAGGTTGAGATTTGGAGGGATGAAAGCTGTTCATCTATCTTGTCTTCAGCTGAGGATGTCTTTGTCCAGACAAAGTAGGTTTTGAATAACATAACTGATGGCTTATCTGATACTAAAATGAGAATAATGTAAGCAATGTCCATGCGTAACAGGAGAAATCAAGGGACCAGGATGAATTTCCAGGAGGGAGGTCAGTGTCACTATGAACTTGGAGATATCCCTGTCATTGGCAATGGATGGAAGTGAGGCACCTCAGTGGGGGGATGCCACTTACAAAGGCCTTACTCAAATGGAATCAGAGAAAGCTAATGAGATGAGGTCCAGCTTTCCTCTCTGTAACATATTTAACTCAAGAAAGCAGATGCCTTTGAAAGACACTGGCTATTGAGAATATTAATGATCTTTCAGGAGTAAGCTGAAGTCTATATTTGGATACTCTCTTTTCAGTGAATGATAAATAGACCCTGTTTGTGTCCAAGTTGCTTCTGACCCTGCCCCATAATAACTCTATCTTAAGCCAGCCATTTTCTATGAGTTATAGAATGGATATTCTGTGTTCTTCCAATAGAGCAACAGGTAGGACCATAATAGGCAGGCCATGTACACTGAAAAACAGAAGAGCAATGTGAATTGGTAAGGTCATTTTTGTATATGCAATGAGAATTTAATTGTGAATTACATATGCTATGTGAATTTAATTGTAGTTTATGGAGAAATGAAATCACAAAGAACAGTAAGTAGCTCTAATTTTGTTTCTATTTCTTACTAAGGACCGATCTATTGTTTTATTTGAGATATTTATGTATAATATGTGCAAGTCTTGTCCTCTTTTGGGGGCAGTGAATGGGGTAGATAACATTTTAAGGTATCATCCCTGTCCTGTAATAATTTTGTTTTCATTTTAGCAAGGAAGATATATGTGTAGCACATGACATAGTGGGTCATTTGAGCAAGACTGGAGGAGAGAATATGTTTGAGCCAAGGAAAAGGAATGTTTTTCAATGCAATGATATTTAGCTAGATCATGAATCATCAGAAGGAGATTTTGAAGAAAAGGAAAGAATGGCAGCCCATTTAGGAAAAAGATAGCTGCATTCAAGGAGTCATCAAAGGGCAGAGCAGGCTTCTTAGATGAGTAGAATGAAAGCTAAGGGTCATCTGCAGATGGAAGGCAGAAGTCCATGCTGGGTGTTTGCCAGCCCTCGGAGGACACCAAGATGACCTTCAACAGGTAAATGTGTGTTATTCATGTAGATAATGGAGTATTATTTGGTACCAAAATGAAATCATAAAATCATAGGGCAACATGAAGAATTGAGTGACTATTTCTAGATAAAAGAAGGCGAAATGAAAATTTTACATGATTCCATTGCAAGATGTTCTAGAAAAGACAAAAATCATGCAGACAGTAAGATGGTCAGGGCTTAAAGATGACTAGGTAAGAGATGGGGGCTGGAGATGAAGAGATGAACCACAGGGAATCGTTCTGGGTTGTGCCTGATGATATTCCTGGTAGATACATGAAATTGCACATGTATCCAATACCATAATATCGACAAGAGAAAACTCTAATTTAAACTATGGAATGTACTTAACAATAATGTGCCAATATTTATGGCTAACAGTGATATTTGGGTCACAGTTACATGAGAAAAAGTTAATAAGGTTAATAGGGTGAAATTTTGTAAGGTGGGTAGGGTGAAGATAGGCAAAGAGGAGGGTGGGGTTAGTAAGGAGGGCTGGGCAGGGGAGCAGCAATTCTACTTTGTACTCAATTTTTTCCTGCAAACTAAAGATTGATTAAGTCTATTCTCTCAAAATATATTTTTAATAAAAGGATGACTCAGAGTGGAGGAGGATTCAGGTCTAGAGGCACAGATGTTGTAATCTGTACACAAGCTCCCAGGTTAATGTTTTAATAAATTCCACAGTGGGAATTACCTGTAATTCTGCATCTAGGAAGACACTATTATTAACATTTCTCAAGAACGATAGTTGAAAACCTAGACTGGCAAAGTAAAATAGGAATTTGCAGATACAAGAGTTGCTAACTTCGGCTCTCAGGCCAGTGCTATCTGCTATCTGTTCATGTAAATCAAGTTTTATTAGAACACATCTGAGCTCATTAATTTATACAATTCCTCAGGCTGTTTTTGAAGTACCATAGAGTGGGCAACAACCTGGGCCTAGGGGTACAAAAATGTAACACATTATCAGTTTGACCCTTTTCAGAAAGGTTTCTTTCCAACACTATCCTTAGTCTAGGTTATTCATGGGACTAGCTAAGAAAGCACACAAGGGAGTCCTTCATTTTAGAAATTAATTGTAATAAAATATAAAACCATCTCTGGAAATAAAACAAATCTACTCCATCCATAAGCTGATTTCTCTGGAATATCTGAGACCCAAGACTATGATGTTGGAGACAGTTTGGTCTAGAGTGCTATCAGTATTCATATTAATTCATGAAGATAATCTTATCATAGAACAGAGTAAGCAACAGTCTTCACTCCATATTCTATTTAAATTTCAATTATCCACTTGATAATTCAATTGATAATAAATCCATGCTAACTCCCATGAGTAAATGTGCAGAATCATATTCTAATGAAGTCAGTATTTGAAGAAGTAAAAACTATGAAAAAGAAAATGGAAAGCATTTGTTTTCACTTAACTAGAAACATCAAAAGCAGATCTAAATGTCTATGTTCTCAATGGTCTTATGTAATGTCAATTACAGCAGTAAAAATGAAATAGTTATAATTTGATATATTGAAATTATTCAATAAGAATTTGATAATCACAAACAAGGTTTAATATCATAAACAGGAACAAAAATGACACCTCTGTGGATTACTACAGGCACCTGGAGAAGTCAGTCTTTGTGTTATGTAAGTATAAATATACACTTGCATGTACATAGCTTTTGACATACATATCTAATTATGGGTATACAAATATATGTGCATCTTTATTTCTGAATAGTTTCAATTATGACAAATGATCGATTAAAGTTGCACACACTGCAATAGCAGAAATTGACCTCCTTTTCTTGTCAAGTGTCTGTGGTGTTCCATACTTCCAGTGTCTCTATTTCCATCAACCAGGCCTTTCTCTGCTTTCCTCTTGGCCATTCTGAGTGCATTGGTGACTCTTGCCCCTCATGTTGCTATGCCTCTAACCATCATGTTTTTATAGAGCAGCTCTCAAATAAAGTAGATAGTGGAAAGGGAGCAGGACAGACTCTCTTTCTTAAGGAAGAAAATCTTCATTCAGAAGCCCCTTAGACATTATCACAGATGAAATGGTCAGAACAAGACACATGACTTCATCTTTCTGGCTAATGGAGTGAAGCTTTTGTAAAGAAATATAAATATTAATTTTCAAACCAAGCACACTTGAGTTCAAGGATTAGGGCATATAGGCCCCTAATGAAAGTGGTAAACTGTTAGTGAAGAATAGATTGCTTTGCAATTAAAATAATTTTGAAATAAACAAAAATTTATTCTTCCATTGCAATATTTTAATATATACGAATTTTATACATTTAATGGTATAGCTTCTTGAGAGCTTGTTTGGAGGTTCTAGCAGGGGAGCGCAGCTACTCTTATACCCTTGACCAAAAACAGGTCCTCCTCTATTCGGGAAAGGTCATCCATCCTCTTCGACTATAGCCCAGCTTCCAGAGGGACACACATGGAGTGGTGAGGGAGGAAGGGGACACCCACCTAGCCAGCCAGATCAGCAGAATCAACCCTGGCGATCAATGGGGTGACAGATGTCACAGCCAGATCGCCCTCACATCCTGGTACAGTTTCTTTATACCAATTCCTATCTGAAATATGCCACATGCAAATGCAACTAAGTAATACCACACCTACATATTATATATGAGCAAATATATAAACAATATAATTATATACAAATACATATATACATATGTATATATGAGTGTATATAGGTCAATATATATGTATATATAGTTACATGTATATACAGTTAAATATATATCCATAGATAAATTCCATTTTATTTCTACTTTTCCAACTTAAAACTTTTTATTTTCTCATCGCTGCTTTTGTACCCTTTGATTCTGGGTTTCATAATTATCGTTAAAATTTCTATTAAAAATTTCTTACTAGTGGTTTGAAGGATTATGATCCCTAAATGGATCTGTGCAATTTTACTACATATATCATTCTTCCTGGATTGTACACATTACTATTTACCAAAAAGTTGCAAACAGGGAGAAATATATTATAAAGCAAAACTCAGAACATCTCAGATTTTCATAAACCTTAGAGGCATGTGACACCCTATGGCAGGAGTGAAATATCCTTTGCTGGTTGAAAGTTATCTCCATGCACTAACTAGGCAATAAATCTCCCTAACGAGGTCAATCCTAAGTTTTTCTTGTAGGTGGTGCCTGTGAGCAAAAGGGTTCTGGCCAAAGTGGATATAATGACACTTCTCAACCCCAGAAATATTCTTAATCCTCCTTTATAAATAGTTGTTGGGTATACTTTTTGATACTAATGTACGTATTAAAAGATTTCCCTTTGCCTCAAAGTAATTGGAATATAATGGTATTTTTAATACACAGAAGCCATTAAGAGCAGATATCTGTTGCCTAAAACATTAGAAAGACAACAACAAAATTAAAAAGTCACATGGATCAGTCGAGATACTTGGCCACATTCTGATTTGTATAGGACCAGAAAGACGTGTTGGGTTTTGTGTGGCGTATGTTCTCTGCTGGAGAAACTCACCTCTGCTGTGGTGAGAAAACTTCACACAGGGACATCTCAGCTATGGGGCTTCTAGAAGAAGGTCCCAGGAGCTTCAGGTTCAGTGTTTCAATGCAGAACACTGGTGATCCTGAACAAAGGCATATATGTATATTCCTGATGCCTCAAAGTAGCCATGCTGTGATGGTTTATATTGATAGGCGGACCTCAAGGAATGCCTGAGAGTGCTTCTCTTTATTGGGTAAATTATGGTGCTCACATGAACTGTGTGCAGCACCATTTCGTGGCCCAGGATCCTGGACTCCATAGAAAGGAGAGATATGGCTAAGCACTGGCATTCATCACTCTTTGTCTTCATTGTAGGCTGGAGATAACCACCTCTGCTTGAGGAACTAGTCACCATGCCTTCCCTGCCATGATGACCTCTAACCTGGAATTATAGGCTGAAAATAACCCTTCCTCTCTTAAACCTATTATTATCAGGTATTTAGTCACAGTAATGAGAAGATAACTAATACACGTGCATCAATTGTGTGCCTGTTTGTTCTTTGTGGCAAAGGGTTCCCTTCCCTGTGGCCCTCTCCATTAGAATGTGTCTGGGGATCATAAGATATAAAATAAAAAATATATTTTATTTATTTGCAAGCAGAGAGATGAGAGAGAGAGAGAAAGAGAGAGAGAGAGAGAGAGAGAGAGAGAGAGAGAGAGAGAGAGAGAGAGAGAATATGGGCCTCTAGCCACAGCAAACGAACTCCAGATGCATGAGCCACTTTGTGCATCTGGCTGATGTCTTATGTGAATACTGGGGAACCAAACCTAGGTCCTTAGGCACTGGAAGCAAGTGCCTTAACCACTTAACCATCTCTCCAGTCCCCAGAGAATATCTTGATCCTAATAATGAAAAAGTTTATTTTTTTCATTAAAAAAATTATATGACAACCGAGTTGATTTCCATTGTGTAAGTGGAGAAGCTGAAAATCAAAATTATTCTGACTCATACTGAAGTGGAAAAGGAACCTTCTGAGAAATCAATTACCAATTCTAATTTAACCAGAAATTAGTGTTAAAATGATAAGCAACATAAATTTCCCAGAAGAAATGGGAGTTAAATGAAATACAATCTTGCTGCCTCGGAAGACAGCTCATGTGCCACGTGAGCTATGCTGGAAGAAAGCAGGAAAGAATAAATTTGACTATGTGTGTGTAAACCTATATCAATAAACACCATAATAAATACCAGCAAATCATTACTAATTACAATTTAGAAATCATTATGATGCCTGGAAATGCTCATGGTTAGGTCAAAACTAGTTTTTTTTTTTAGAATAATCTGGTTCAAAATAACAGAGAATGTATCCTAGTAATATGTAAAATACCTAAAGTCACTTCTATGTTCTCACAGAGATCATAAGATATGAAGGAAATGAGCGCTGAGAATCTCCCCCTACTCATTACCTTCTCTTTAACGCTTGTGTACTCATTGCTGTCTTGATGCCTGTCAGTTGCCTTCGAGGTCTAGCTTTAAAATGAAGACTCCAAACGGTGGGATACTGATCAATACATGAGGCCTTTATGTTTTACAAATTCTGAAAGACTTGGGCTATGTGATCTTGCTCTGGAGAGAGTTGAAGATGTGAAATTGGCTCCCTCCACGTGCAGAGGATCTGCCACACCTCAGCAGACAGGACAATTAGGCACTGTAGTCCTATGTCTAATTTACTTTATATTTTGAGTGACTATAGATGGCTGCATCAGAAAGTAATTAGCTTGTATTCCTCTTCACATTCTAATTTGGAAGGGGGGGGATTCAGTCTCATATCCTCAGGCCAAAATAGTTATGCAACCACCATTTTCAATAATGTCTTCTATGATTTTAAAATGGAAGTTAAACTAATGGAAAAATGCCCAATATTATATTAAACTTAAATGTTCCCGGGTAGATAATGCATAAATAATGCATGAAGTACAAAGTGATATAGATACAATTCTACACAAAACCTTTAATGTGAAGGCAGAAACTCAGTCACTGTTGGAGGAAGAAAGGTTTCAGTTCAGGCTGTGATATGATTTTGTGAGAATACAATGATTTATAAGAATTTTCAAAAACTCAAATATACATTTTTGTGGTGTATTTTTAAAATCAGATGGTCTTCATAAACTCATGTGTTCCAAATGCTTGGTCTGATGGCCACTTGGGAGGTGGAGCCTTGCTTGGGGGTGGTGATCTGCTGGGGGTGGACATTGAGCTTTATTAACCCCTAGCTTACCAGTGTTAGTTTGGCTCACTCTTTGGCTGTTCTTTTCCTTTCCACCTGCTGTGGCAGAGGAGATGGCCTGCCTCTGCTCAAGCCATGTTTTCTCCTGCCAGCATGGTGCTTCCCCTCAAAACTGCAATTCAAAATAAAAAAAAAAAAAACTTTCCTCCTATCAGCTACTCTTGGTCAGGTTCTTTGGTCCAATCAAGTGAAGGTAACTTCAACACACTTATTAATGGATTATACTCAAAGATACAAATAGAAGATGTCACAGCTTGACTGAAGGTGCCCCCCCCCCATGACTAGGCTGTTTATAATCAGAAAGATGTGCAGGTGTGAGTCACTCCTGAGCTCTCCCTCACCTTGAATAAATTGCAGCACAATCCAAGCTGGAGACGCCTGGGAAGATGCCCTGAGGGATCTGCACGTTCTGATGGGATGGGATGATGCCCTGAGTGTTCTGCACATGGGCTCAGATGAAGGTCATCCTCTAGTGGGGCTGATACATGCTTCACTCCCAACTCTCACTCTGTTCGCAAAGAAAGGCAATTTGCTCTGCTTTGAGTCCCAAGAAGAATGATTTTGAAAACCAGATGCAGGGCCAACAGTCAGGGATTTTTATCTGGGTGTCAAAGATGAAGACATACATGTTCCCAAGAAAACTGGATTAAGAAATTTAAGCCTATTAATGTCATAGTAAGGTCACCTATGAATGAAAAGGCACTAATAGCAGTGGAAAACTGCAGACATTTGCTCAACCTTGTTTATAGCAGCTCAATTCATAATAGTGAGGAATTGGTATCAACCCAAATGCCCTTCACTGGACAAATGGATATCAAAGTTGTGGTACATTTACACTATGGAATTCTATGCAGCTGAAAGGAAAAATGACATAATGAAATCTAAAGAAAAATGGTCGGACTTGGAGCAGGTCATTCTTAGTGACCACACACAAGATCAGAAAGCCAAGCGCGGCACATTTTCCCTCATATGTGGTTCCTAACCATGTTATACTAGAATATTAAGAAAATCCATCAGTGAACGGAGAGTTTGTAAAAGGGAATGTATTGAATTTGGGGGCTCATGGGAGGGTGGGGATGAATGGAAAGGTGGGGGGCATGGGAGGGAAAGGGACTCATACAGTAAACTAAACTAATAATGAATTGACACCATAAAACCCTTGCTTTTATACAGTAAGATCTTGAGTAAGCTGAGGGCACCACCTGGTACCAGGGACCATGAACAGAATGGGAGGAAGCCTAACCCCAAGAACAATTGCTGAGGCCTGCATCTCTCTGTCCCAGTTATGGGTTCCTTCCCACACTGAGCTGTTGATCAAAGAGACCTACAAGGTCCCCAAAATGTGACATACTTCCGTCAAAGCTCTGGAATACCTACTCCAGGCCTAAGGCTAGACCCTATTGCTGAAGAAATCACAAAGTGCCATCAAACAACACCAAGAGATCCTTCTAGATCCAGAATGGTAACCAGCTCCCAGATGGTAGCATGTGTAGCATTAGAAGGTATTGCATGAGAAGCCAGAGGAAATTTGTCAAGGATATTTGGAGACAGCAGAGACCACTGATATACAATATAGACTGTTGTCACAAGAATGCTGAACACATGGTTGTATGGAAGAGACCAGCAAGTCAAGAAAAGCTTATCTGTGTAATAGTGACACTAAACCAAGGAGGTTAATCAATGGCTTAATGACTGACTAAGAGATCCACTTAGTGACAAGGAACTCTTAACTGGAACTGGAATCCATGGCAAAATCCTATGGAAACCAAGATCTCGGGCTCCTGGGGAAATTCACACTACCAGAGAACTACAGAGAGGCTACACCCATTAGGAGCTAGCCAAAATAGCAATGTTGTCTCGTTTAACCCATATTGATCTAACTCTCCATGGAGATTCTGTTTGTATTTTTCAAAAGGCACTGAGAGAGCTGGGGACAACTCAATTCCACCAATAAGACACTGGATGATGGCTGACATCCTGGCAGGAGACAAACCACACCTAGCCTTCACACAGGACCCAAATGAAACCTATGATAAAGTGACAAGAAAAACAGGAGACCAACCACCACAGCAAGTCGGATAACCCATGAAAGGTCAACGGAGACAGACACCAATGATACCCAACACAACCCAGGGCAAACATCCAGAGATACTTAAGATCTCAACTATAAAGCAGACTTAAAACTCACACACCATGACTCAGGGAACTGAGTGGAAGAGGGGGTGGAAAGAATGTAAGAGCCATGGTGGGGGGAGAATATCCAAAGACATTGCCTCCCTCAACAACAATACACAAGGGGGAACGAAATTAAAAAAATGAAAAATTGGCTACCTCTGGTGCAGTTCATACCCCTAACCTATGGACAGATCCAGTATGTGCACCAAGGAAGTACCCCAGTGGGTAGGGGACAGAGAGGAAGGAAACAGGGACACAGTCACAAGATTTGCTCATACAATGTATAAACTTATTCATAATAAAGATGTTAAAAAAACAAAAACTGAACTTTCCCCTTGTTAAGTATCACAATTGTCCATCTGGATCACATCTAGAACGTTTATATAGAATTGTCAAATGACTGCTTACATTATGGGCCACCTATGGGGGTCACTTGAAATTAAGCAATTAGAGCAGGATTTAAATTTAAACATTGGCTCAATCACAGTCTTGCTGTTTAGTGGCAAAAGTACATTTTTGCTAACTACCTTCATTTTGTCATAACAATGGAAAAGAACATAAAGAATCACTATGTGGCATCAACAATTCTTATTTTACATCACAAACAAAGGAATGGAAGATTAGAGAGGCAGTTCAAATACATCAGAGTCTCATAGCAAGGAGGCTGTAGCATATGTTTGGCCATAGAGTGAGGAGAGCCTTCACTCCTCACAAGCTCTCTGGCGACACTGGCACAGCTCTTTGGGGGCCATGCTTGGAGATTGCCACACCAAGGTAGCATGCACATCTGACTTTCCCCACAGCTGCTGCTTCAGTGTGGACATGATGAACCCTCAGCAGAAGCTTAACACCCTTTTCTTGCCTGTCCTTGAAGTTATAACAGAGTAGCCATATGGATCGATGCTAAATGTTAAGATCAAGACACAACAACTAAATTATATAGAGATTTTGTACCCAGGACTCTGAAGCTAACACATTCCTGGCTCTAATTTTTGGCTTTTTGAGATAAATTGGGGGATTTAATAATAGGAAGTAATATTATATAGGGATATAGGTCATGCCCAATGGTTCTCAAATTTCAATGTGCATTCCTGCCTAGGTCTTGGGATGTTGACCAGCAGCTCTGGGTTGGGGCATAGAGACTGTTTCTACAATCAGACTCCATGTTTCTAAAGCAGAGAGAGCTCCTGCTTGTCTTGAGATGCTCTGAGTTAAAGTTTCCAGGATTTTGGTTGTTTCTTCTACAAAAAATAGTTATGATGCAATAACAACAAACCAATAATTAATATAGTTGGTAATAAGGAAATAATATTTTTTTCTATTTAAGACCTGATTTCTGGTCCAATCTCTGTTCAGAGCCAAACAGAGACAGAAGTGGCATAAAAGAGCAGTAGTTAGTGCTTGTCAACCAAACACACTCCTGATAAGATGAGACTCCCAAGACAGATTACAGGCAGGATTGCTTCTCCACCGGGGTCCTCCACATGATTGGTGAATGGGGATGGCTGGCCCTAAATGGCCACTGGTATTCTGAGTCCTAATGGAGGAAAGCAAACACCCAGTGGCTTGTGGAGTTCAGCATGGAGTCAAAGTCTCAGTGGTGAACCCCAGAATCATGGGGATGGTGAAGTATCCGGATGGTATCCCTGCGTGACAAGTAGAAGAAATAGAAACCACACTGTACTGCATGCAGACAGCAGCAGTCTGGGCTAGGTTCTCATCTGTGGGCATAGTTCTCTGCTCAAAATTTATACAGATTCTCTGATGTCCACTAACCTGGCAAAATATACCCTTGTAATTCTTTTTTTTTTTTTTTGTTATTGTTGTTTTCAAGGTAGGGTCTCTCTCTATCCCAGGCTGACCTGGAATTCACTATGTAGTCTCAGGCTAGCCATGAACTCATGGTGATCCTCCTACCTCTACCTCCCAAGTGCTGGGATTAAAGGTGTGCAACACCACGACTGACACTTGTAATTCATAACCTCTGATCTCTAGGTTGGAAAGATGGTGCATATCAATGAAGAAATAATTGTTTCACTTGCTTTAATTTTATATATGCGCTTTCTGCTGGTGTTGCTTTGGAAAATAATATTTTGTTGTCATTTTACTCAACTTTAAAATTGAGAAGACACAATAATCTCTTCCATACTAGTCAATCCATAAAACCCTATTTTAGTTAGTCTCATAATCACCCTTGTGTGGGTGCTATATCTGTGAAGGAAAGAGGGCAGGTTTTATTACCAAGCCCTTCTCTGCAGATGTAGAAATGGAATTTTGATAAATGGAAGAAACAGCCTGGAAGTTTCTGAGATTGCCTCCACCTCTATTTTTTTATAAGCTAAATTTAGGATCAGCTAAATAACCCAATAAACTTCTAAGAGGAAAAAAAGGCTTTCCCAGCTGAAGGAGAAATTTTGTGTCTCTTCACCATTTAATAAAAATCCTTGAGCCTAAAAAAATGGGGCGTCTCCATTATTCTTTGCACAGAATACAGTACTAGCACCTCAAGAAAAAAATCTACTTTATAAAACAATGTAGGGCAATCAAGTGGCTTTATTAGGAAACTATTTTTGACAGAAACAAACCCAAATGAAATATGAGCCAATGCCTGGGAATGAAAGGCAGGACCATCCCTCTCAAATTCTCCAGAAGCATTTCAGTCCCCAGAGTCAGCAAAGTAAAAAGCATCAATCTGGGGCTGACTCTGTCCAGTGGTTCTTGCCTGGCTCAACTCTAAAGAGTGGTTACACCTAAAAAATGTCTCTCAATTAACTGCTTATCCCCTTTAATCCTTGCTCTTCTCACTCTCTCACTCTTGGAAAATCCTCTTGCTGCTGTTGTTTTGTTTTTGCTTTTACAAATGGCAATGACGTTCAGCAAGAACCAAGATCCATCCATATGATGACAAAAGATATTAACTGCATAGCCCAAGAGGGGCCACCTCCAGCATGCCTGCCAGGGCCCAGGAGACATTATAAAGGGAATGGGGACATGAACATGAGCACAGCTCTCACCACTAGCCTGACAACCTGCTCCATGGATATACACTGAGGACACTCAAAACTCATCAAGGCAGAAATCCAGAGGTTGCAGAAAACCTTTTTTTTTTTGAGGTAGGGTCTTCTTCTAGTCCAGACTGACCTGGATCTCACTCTGTAGTTTCAGCTTAAAGCACATGCCAAGGTCAGGAAACATTGAGGAAGAGGGGGGGCAAACAGACTGTAAGAGCCAGCGGGTGGGAAGGAGTATCCTGAGGCATTGCCCCCACTCCCTCATGAACACACAGAGACAGGCTTCTACATTCATAACCCCATGATGAATACCAGTAACCCACTGATGAGGGCCTTCTGTGGTATGGGAACAGAGAAGAGGGGCCAGAAGAGGCTTACACGAGGGGAGAAAGACCTAATTAATTAAAAAGAAAAGACACTGTATAAGACCTCCACTTTCTTGGTGATAACATTCACCCTGTAAATACTAATTGTCAAATATTGACAAATCCCCTATTTCCCAGAGTCCTCAAGACTGTCACTGGTTGAGATGAAGAGGTGACAGTGTGATGTGAGGTAGGTATACGGTGTCTCTTCCAATGTGTCAGGGGCTCTAAACCCTTCACACCATTGCTTTCAACAGAAGCCATCAAGGGCTTCCCAACACTTGAATTTCTGTTGGCATGTGATATGCCGAAATTGCTGCAACCAACCTCTTCATTCCTCCAGTTATTCATCTAAATGCTAATGATTTTAGTGAGCATCTGTTGCACACTGGTTGCTTTGTACTGTTTATTAACTATTTTGTAACAGTGTTTCTAACTTACACTCCACCAAGGCCTGAGGCTCTTTTTCACCACTGTTTTTCATCATCTGAAACACTCCTTGTTTTATCTTCAAAGCACCTACCCCAGGATTCCCCAATCAATGTCCCAATTCTCAGACATTTGCTGTCCTGGATTGCCCAACAATGGCACTATTGTTTCCTTATAATAAAAGGAGCCATGTTCTGAGTGATGTCATACTTACTACAGGAATGTCTTTGGATCTAGATTTTAAAGATTTGGTTTACAGTGAGATGGCTTTGCACTGCTTGTCCCAAATCATTTCTATTCCTGTTTGTCTTAAAAAATTATTTTCCTTGAGTCCAAGAGTTAAATAAACTGTAGCTCTATAGCCAAATATGCAATTTCTCTGTGTCCTAACCCCCATCATGCTAACAATGCACTTTATCTTCGGATTTTTCTTCATTTATTAAGTTAATGTGGTGAATAATTATAATAATAAATTCCTATGAATTCATTTAAGAAAAATTATGACTGCCATCCATGAAATTCAAGGTATATATCACTCATCAGAAAAATGAAAATACACACACATACATGCAATCAAGGTCAAAGGCAGCTAACATCCTCTCTATTATATTATTATTTTTATTGTTGTTGTTAGTAGTGGTAGTAGCATTTTATCAGAATGATTGTGTAAATGAACTTAGAACAGTTTTTCAAAATGTTACTCATGACAGTAGCATGACAATAATCTGATATTATTATGTTTAATTTCATTTTGAATTTTAATGACATACTTCCTATTTTCCATGCTACTATATTCTTAAAATCTTGATTAGAAAAAAAGAGCAAATATGTGTTTAATCTCAATTTTTTTATTTCATAAGAATGTTAGTTTCTTTTTTGCTTTTTAATAACTTTTTTATTCTTTGATTACCTTTAACAATTATATTTTAATTAATATCTTTGTTATTAATAAGTATATACATTGTATGAGCAACTCTTGTGAATGTGTCCCCATTTCCCTCCTCTCTGTCCCCTATACACTGGGGTCCTTCCTCAGTGCACATACTGGATCTGTCCATAGGCTAGGGGGTTATTTGTGGAAATCAATGATAGCTTCAGAACACTGAGATCATTTACCTTTTTGGCTAGGGCAAAGTTCAAAGTCTGGAACACACACATGACCATGAGGCACAGTAACACATCTTAATATTCTCAGGCATGCACGAGGGTTGATTGCAGACAAATGCTTCTCAAGGTTTGTTCATAGAAATGAAAATCCCCTATGTTATGGTTTGATCAAGGTGTCCCCCACAAACAAATGAATGTGTTCTGAGTGATCCATCCTCAGCTGATGGCAGCTTCGGTTTTACAACGTCTCTGGAGCTCTGTTGTTTGGGGCTGGTTTATGGGATTATAAACAAGCTTCCCCTTGCCAGTGTTTGGCACACCTTCCTGCCTCTGTTTGCAGTGCTGTGGCGGGGCTGATGTCCACCCCTCTGCACATGCCATCATTTTCCCTGCCTGGATGGAGTCTCCCCTTGAGTCCATAAGCCAGATAAAGCCATTCCTCCACAAGCTGCTTTTGTTAGGGTTATTTCTGTGCAGCAACAGAATAAGTTGACCACAGCAACTCACTAATAGCAAAAAGGTAGCCATTTCTCTGGAAGTATTTAGTTCATATTTCAGAAGCCTTGAAATCACAACCAAATCTTCCCATCTCTGGGGAAATAAACCCATAGACAAGCCAATAAGCAAGGAATTGCCAGAAAGTGAGAGCAGGGTTAACTCAGCCAACTCCAGTCCTTTAGATTCTGCTCACTTTATTTGATATTTTGAATAGAAACCAATATTGGATGGTCTGTGTAGCTAATACAGCATGACATTGTGCTGTACTTGCACTTGCCTAGTTAGAGAACTTGTGCAATCTCAGTGAACCCAAAGCCATGAAGTAAGACCATTTAATATGCCTTGAAAAAAATCTTACAAGGGCGTGCTCCTAGGAAAAGAAGGTTAAGTCACAAAGCAATGCAATAAATCTCACCTGGTAATAAAACATTTTCAAATACCATGTCCTGAATTCACAGCCAATTATATTTGCCTCCACGTGGATATTTTTTTTTTGTTCAGTGAAATATTCTAGCCCTGCTCTGGAAAATACAGACAGACTTTCAGGTGGAGTTTAGATGTCCCAACAATAAACTTAGTAATTCAGTTTACTTAAAACAGTTTTTGCTCTAGGAGTAACGTACTGAAGTAAAACAATCACAGACAACATTGTCCTTTTATTCCTTCTGCTTTAGGCAATCCATTGAAATTCCGACAGAAACATTATAATAATGCTTCCATCCATGGCTGTAACATTGGTAAAGAAATAAAATAATATGGCAAAATGGAACAGATGAGGGACTGTGTTATGTTCTCCTCTGGCTGAATGGAAATAAGCATCATACATTCAGTCTAGTTTTAGTTCTATATCCATTTACCATTCCATGTTGCAGACCTGAGTGTGCCAGCTCTGGTCGAACTAAAACTAAACAGTCTGACCAACTGTCACATTTCATTTTCATTTTAAATAAGTCTCATGTCAGCCTTGCTTCTTGCCAGGTCAGAGTTTTCTCTTGCCCTGAGGTATGTCAGTGAGTTTTCTCCAGCATCAATGGACAACAGCCATAAGCAATAATTTTCAGTGATGCACCAAACACACATTAGGCTCCAGAATCCAGTCATCAATACCATCGTAGGAAGGTCAAGGGCATCTTGTAGATCACTGACTGCCATTTCTCTTTCTCATCACAAAAAAAGTCAAGTCGAGGGTGGATGGGAGTGTATAAGGTGCACGAAAGAAAGACCATCTGGACTAATGGACCTGGTAAGGTTTGGATTTCAATGATGTGTAAAGTGGACGGTACTGCTCTGGGACCTGTGATGACAAATGAAAAGCCATTTTATCTGTAACAAAGTCAGAGACCCACATGAGACTCCAGCCAGTCATCGCAGAAGTGATCAGGTCAGCAGGAAAACCTTTCATTGTTTAGTATTGTCGGTACAGAGAAAAGAAGCAGCACACTACATTTCAGTTGCCATTATCATAATTATAGAACATTTTACAGGCAATCCACCCTCTTAGCACCTGAACCTGGGGAACACTTCCAGTGACAACACCCTGGAGGCCTCCCAACCTTAGAAGATCACGCAGTCTGAGTCTAAGCTTCAGTTCTGTGATTTGCATATGACAATATCCAGACCTGCCCCTCCAACTCCATACAACTGTAAAGATCAAAAGTGATAATGGAAGAGAAATTGTTCTGTAATTGTCAAGCAAATTGTGCCAGTTAAACCTTTGATAATCTGAGGTGTGTAGCAGAGGGAAGGTGAGAGAAAATTGAAAATTGAAAGTCACTGGCAATTCCCAACCCCACTAATTAAGGATAGTTCTCGAACTCATAATTGTGGCAGAAGAAAGTGTGTGGTGGCGAGGAGTAGAAATTCACCCTGGAGATCAACTTCTTCATTGTCTCTCTTTGTCTACAATCTCTTAACTCTAGTACCACTGCTATCTTTAGCCAGATTACTCTGAGTTTCAGAAGTTTCCCTGGACATTACACATTTAGTAGAATTTCTGGACCTCTACCATTGAAATAATTCCCCCCTTGCTCCAAGTTGTGACAAAACGTTATCTAAAGGATTCTAGAGGAAGCAAAACTCACACCAGGTTAAGAAGAACCCTTCTAAATGATGTCAGTATTTGGGAATGGAAAAAAATAAATTCAAGAGTTCTGAGACAAAGGAAGCCAGAAAATTTCCAAGTGCATTAACTACGTGCAAATCATCTCAATTATTTTTTAATAAGCAGCTGATTCTGCATTTTCAGACTTCTGATGTGGTGTTGAGTTTGAATGGGTTTGACCTTAAATAGGAATTAGCATTTTAATGTTCTAGGAAGTGTTAGTGATATCCCTTGGGCTCAAAATGAAAACATCTCCTAGACAGTCCTTTAGCACCCCTGCATCTCCATGAACCTGTCCTGAAGTCATACTGGGCGCATGAGGTCTCTTGTGAATAGCCAAAGGCTTGCACAATTCTCTGACATAACCATTGTTCTGAAACCATTCTCATTGGATTTCATTCACTTACTCTAGAACTTTCATATGAGAGCAGCTGTAAAGAGTGATGCAGACCATTCTAACCAAACAGCACATGGACAGAGGACATTGCCCTGTGCTGACACCTGCATTCTTCCTGGCTCCTATCCTCCTTGCTTCCCGTTTCAGTTGTGGAGATTGGTAGCAATGATTTAATAAAAACTAAATTGATTGCTAAAGCGATTCATGCAAAAGAATGGGTTCTTGAGGGGCTGAAGAGATGGCTCAGTGGTGAAGGTGCTTGCCTGCAAAGCCCAATGGCCCAAGATCAGTGAGATCAATTCCCCAGTACTCACATAAAGCAAAATGCACCAAGGCACACAAGTATCCAGAGTTCATCTTCAGAGGCTGCAGGCCCTGGCACACCCAGTCTCTCTGTCTATGTCCCTTCTCTCTATATCTCTCTGCTTGCAAATAAATAAATATTTTTAAAATTCTGTGTAAAGGCTAATTAAACGTGGACTCTTACTTGGCTCAAAGGGTAAACCCTTATGGCATGTCCCAACACCCAAAAACATTGGTCATTAGGACTGTTATCATGGCAGAAAAAGATATGAAACTGAACTAGAGGGTAGTGATCACATACATTAAGAGACACAGAATAATTATTTCATTAGTTGAAGTCTAAAACTTGTCCCAAGTTATACCTTCCTACTCTCTCCCTAATAAATTATCTATTTGCCAAGTAAACAGCAACTTATAAATTGTGGAATTATAGCTGACATAGATGAATCAGCATAAAAAGCAAATAATTTTGCTCACATATAGAAGCCTTTTAATTTCTTGAACAAATACAGATATTTTACTGACAATTGGTTAAAAAAAGGGCTTCATAATCAATGATACTATGTTTTACAAAAAGAAACATATCATTTTGGAGTTCACATGGTACCTTTCATAGGCAAGATATTCAATATGACTTAAAAAAGACAATATTAAAAAAATGAACTGTAGAGGTCCACAAAGTCTACTTCTCATAACATGTCCTGAAGATTCCTGGGAAGTTTTGCTGTTGATTTCAGATGAGTGATCATAGGTCCTTTATTCTCCTTCTTCACACCTTTCTTTCTTCTAGTGCTTTCTGATGGGTTTGCATTAGTCAGCTCATGCTGGGCTTCACATACATATCTGAATATATCTCTCATCTACCCTCTAAAATTTCACCTATTAGAGTAAACAGGCACAAACTTTTGTGATATATGTTTGGGGAATTATAACAGAAGAAAGCACAAACTACAAAATATTTACCAAAGACAGAAAATATATACATATTTGATAAATACACACATAACTTGTGTGTTGACAAGCATCAAACATGGAAGTGAATTCTAGTAATAAAGCCAATTATATTGGGCTCAACAGTGCCCTCCAAAATCCAAGTTCTTATAACTTTCCTTGGAAGTTTGGTATGTGTAGATGAAATCAGTTCAATTAAAATCCTAAATCTCAGGACTAGTATCATTCTCAAAGAAAGAAGGGAAGGCAAACTGAAGCAGACACCCAGAGAAGGAGGCAGAGGCAGGGATCTGACCACTCCTCCACAAACCAAGCAGACTGCAGGCAACAGGGAGTCAGGGCGATTCAACTCTGCTGGGATCTTGACTTTGGGTTTCTGACTAGAAATTAGGAAAAAATAACTATTTGTTGTTTTGTTTTGTTTTGCACTTGTGTGTAGTGTGTGTGTGTATGTGTGTGTGTGTGCATGTGTGTTAAGGTGTATGTAGGTGTATGTGCCCATGTGGTGCCCATGTGTCCACTCGCAATAAGCTGAGGAAACCCTTGGTTGCTCTGCTTCTGTTCCTATTTGTTTGACCTCAATCTCTGACTTATATTGGATCTTGCTGGGTTTTTTTTCTTGGGGGGTGGGGAGCTCCAGCCATTCTCCAGTCTCTGCTCCCAAAGTTACTGGGGCTCCAAAATGGCATGACCATTTATGTGAATATCGGGGTTTGAACTTGAATTGTCTTTCAGCCTCCTCAGGCCCTCATGCTTTCAGAAGAAATACTTGTAACTGCTGAGCCATCTTTCTCTGTGCATTGCTTCAAGGAACCAAAGTTGTAATAATTCTTCATAGCAGCTTTACAAAACTAGAAGGACTACAAGTTGGAATATCTCTTTTGTCATCCTATTTCAGAGTATCACAGTCCAAATGATAACTTTCCTGGTTGATACATGATAGTTCTTACTTAATTAGGTCGTAAATAAAATTTATCACTCTCCTGTAATTTTCATCCATTTATTTTTTTCCACTTAGATTATCAGGATATAAAATAACAGTAAGAAATATAATAATAGAACAATAGCTCTCTTCTGGTAGTCTAGATTATTGCAGGCATTTACTTGGTCACTTGTTCAAAGATTTCTTCTAGTCACCTATGTGATTTTAAATTAACACACATTGTGATTAATATTTATAAAGTTCAGCCTTCTTTACTGCAAGAAGCTGTGTTTTGCCTCCTTCAGTGCCTTTGAGAACCACCTGGGGAGCTGTTTCAAGTCCTGATGCCAGAACACCAGCCCCCAGAGACTCTAATTTAATTGCTCTGGTGTGATTCTAGATCTTACTTTTTTTTTCAAAGCTCTCCCGAATTGCAGAAGTGTAACTCAGATTGAAAACCACCAAAAGACTGCATCACTTTCTTGCAGGCAGAGAGGCTGAAGCAGAGACTGTCAAGTGGCTCCTGGAAGCATGAACCTGATAACGCAAAGAAAATCCAAGCATGGGTGCTAAATCTGGGCTTAGGTTCTAATAAGACTGACTCTTTAACTGGTGTATGCCATATTTTACCTCAGTATGCTTGTAATAGAAACTGGATGAGATTTAGAATATAAGATATGACCTTTATCAGAGAGATGTCAATATCTCATTGATGTAAGGCATGTAGACCAAAGACTATGGGTAGAGAGAGTGTTTCATGCAGAGTAGTCTCAAGAAAGGAGTAAGAATTTAAACACAAAAGTTAAATAGGAATTATCATAGTACTCTGTTGGGGAAAATTTCTCCAGAATACAGAATGAAGCTAAATAAATGAATGGTTAATTCGATCATATGTTTTGTGACAGAAATAAATGTTGCTCTATCCCTAAAATTTTAATCCTGGATTTTGCACAGTGAGGTACTTTACCTCACAGAACACAGAATCTATTCACAGCCTGAGAACTTTCTGATTCTTGTCTTTGATGCTCATATTTGTATTTTGTGGATGATATAATTTAGAACAAAGTATTTTAAAGTACTTTTTTTTTTACTTATTTGCAAGGAGAGAGGTGAGTAGGGGAGGGGGAGCTTGCCAGGGCCTCCAGCCACTGCAAACCAACTCCAACTCCAGATGCATGGACCACTTTGTGCATCTGGCTTTACATGGGGACTTTGGAATTGAACCCGGGGTCATTGGGCTTTACTGACAAGTGCCCTAACTGTTGAGCCATTTCTCCAGCCCAAAGTATTGTTTTTTTTAAAACTGACCAAAAAACATACAAATCAGCTGTAGGTCAATACTTTGTTATTAATAGAGAAGTTTCCAACTTCACACAAGAGAAAAAAAATTGTTCTTGGAAGCATACATCCTTCAAAATATTATGCTCCAGAAAGAATGACTCAAGAAAAAATAAAACCAATATATATTTTAAATCTATATGAGGAAATTTCTAACACTCTAGAGAAAGAAATCACAAAGTGATTAATAAATGGAGAGACACTCCAATTTTATGGAGAAGAATATTTTCAATAGGCCTATTCTCAATGTGACCTCTAGATTCAATGAATTCATAATCAAAATTTCAGAAGCTCATTTGTTAGCTATTGAAAACAAGTTCTAATGTTTATGTGTGTAAAAAAAAGCAGTGCCAGAAGAGGTTGTAACATGACATTGAAATAGAAAATCTGCTGGGGGGCTAGCCCTACCTGACTTCAGGGTTTATTATAAAACAACAGGAGTCTATACTATGTAGCACTTGAAAATGGACATAGCAGTCTACCAGAGGGAAATAGTACAGAGAAAAGGAATAAATCTATGTAAGTGTAGCCAACTTAGAAAAATGAACTAAGACAATTCAAGAATTCAGTTAAGAAACTTATTTCATTATTTCAACTAGTGATACTGGACAATTGGATATCCATAACCCAAATGAATAAACAAACAAACAAAAACCTCTAAACTTACTAAATTTCTAATGGCTGAAAAAGGATAATATCAGGTTTTCCTGAAATTTGACTATCACCTTTTATAATTACACTAAAGACATGAGTCTTGAAAGAAATAATTGCCAAGCAGGATTTTATTAAATTTAAAACTTCTCCATAAAAGATAGTAACAACAGAATGAAAAGACCAAGTCACAAACCGGAAGGGAATATTTGCAAAGCAATTATCTCATAGAAGATTGTCTTTAAAATATAGAAAGAACACTTTAAACTCAGGAACAAGGAAACAGACAACCTGATTTAAAAATGGGCAAAAGATGTTAACAGATAGCTCATCAGAGAAAACATGTAAATGAGAAATAAGCCTATGTAAAACGAAACATAGGAAAATATATCTATCATCAGGGAAATGTAAATTAAAACAAGCTCTATGTGGCTACAGATCTTTATGAATGTCTAGAATCTAGAACACAAAATCCATCAAAAAATCCATTACATGTGAGTGAAGCAAAGGAACCTGTGTTCACTGCTGTTGAGAATGCAAAATGGTGCATACAGCCACTCTGCAAAACAGTTTGATGGTTTCTTACAAAATGAATGTATTCTTCCTGAACAATCCAGCAATCACGCTTCTTGGTATTTACACAAGGGGATTCAAGACTTAAATCCACACAAAATCTCGACACAGATGTTTATAATAGCTGTATTCACAATTTTCAATACTTGGAAGGAGCCAAAAATGATTTTTAGTAGGTGCATGGATGAGAAAATTATCAGGAAAAGAATTATTCTTCACTAAAAAAAGTAATGAGCTATCACACCATGAAGAGAAATGCAGGGGTGAAGGGATTGAAAATACGTATAAATAAGTGGGGAAAAAACAATTAGAGAAAAAAAAAACAACAATTAGAAAGGTTAAGTGGTATGTGATTCCAACTAGGTAACATTGTGGGGAAGACAAGGCTATGGAAACGTAGGGAGATCCACCTGTGCTTGGACTTAGTAAGGACTGAGTTATCAGAGCACAGAAATGTTTAGGGCCATCGACATCCTTTGCTTGATATTATTAGAGTGAGTACACCTTATTTTATAAATGTCTAGACCTATATGAGTGAGCCCTCCTGTGAACTGTGAATTCTGGGAGATAATGGTATGTCAATAAGATTGTAACAAAAGTATCATCAATCAAATCTTGTGGTGGGTATAATGATTGTCTCCTTTGGGGGACCAAACATCTGGCCAGAAGCAGCTTATAGTAGGAAATTATTTATTTCACACTTGTGGTTTCAAGAGGGAAGTTTTACCATGGCAGAGAAAGGCATGACAGAACAGGAAATTGGGGCATCACTTCTCCACATAAAGCAGGAGGGAAATATCTGAGTGAGCCATCTCTGAAGACCCCCTGGGCTGGGCTAATAAACCTCAAGGCCCACCACCCAGTGACACAGCCCTTCCTGCTAGGCTCCACTTCCTGAAGCTCCAGCCACTGGGGCTAACTAGTAGTAGGCTTAATCAGGAACACTTGAAGTTTTGGGGGACAGTTCCTATTTCAACCCCCATAGTTGGTAATGAAGTTGGGTATACCTATATGTAGCATAGGCATATGGGAAATCTCTGTACTCTCTTCTCCATTTTACTGTAAGCTTAAAAGCTCCCTAAAAATAAAAATAAAAAAGTAATTTTTATAAGTACATTTGTATCAAGGTTTTTATTCCTGAGGATTTTCCTGTAATCATGATAATAGAATCACCTTTGAGTCACTTATATCTCAATGTGATACTGATTGTATGAACTGTTTTTAGGTTAATGTGTGTGACACATTAAGAATAAGATATTAGTAATTTCCCGTGTCTTCTGTATATAGTTTTTATTTTCATTTCATCCTTTTGTACATTAATAACAAAATGAAATGCACTTAAACATCTGAAAAACTATTCTCTACCAAGAGGGATTAGTAACAGATGATTGATTAAATCTGATTCAATAATTAATAAAAGAAATAGTGTATTTTGAAAAGTAAACCTGAAATACCAGTGTTACTTTTAATTCTCAACCTCAGGGTTGAGAGCACTTCAATTATTAATAGAAACAAAACCAAGTCCTCCATTTTTTTCTAATATAAAGTTTCTAAAACTACAGAACAAGAAATTTATATAATCCAAAAGATCAAAGAACACTATACAACAAGCCCAAGTGGGTTAAAGTAAAATTTAAAAACAAAGACACAAACTTTAACAGTTTTTGTTGATTTGGGGGAAAAAAAAACAAGAGAACCCACTGCATTGCAAGACTACCTAATCAGTACTTGATTTCCGCATTAGAGAATTCCTGAATGGACTATCAAAGAACTTGTTTAACTAAATGGCAAACATTAGGAAAGATACAGATTTAAAATTAGATTAAAATTACATTACTAGCAGTGCATGGTGGTGCACACCTTTAATCCCAACACTCAGCAGGTAGAGATAAGAAAGCTGCCAGGAGTTCAAGGCCACCCTGAGACTACATAGTGAATTCCAAGTCAGCCTGGCCTAGAGGGACACCCTACCTTGAAAAAAATACATTACATAGCATTTTAATAAAAAGAATTTTAAAAACTGATTAGATTTCCTTAAACATCATATAAAACATCTATAAACACCCTAACCTATCTGTAGTGCAGACTTGCATGGCTCCTCATACTTCTCCACCAGGAAAGACTTATTACATCCCACAGGCTCTAATCCATTGTCTTAGAGCATATTACCATTCAAAGAACAAAATTCCAGGAGGCTAAACATGTGCTGCAAGGTTGATCTAACTTATTATTAGGCTTTAATTATTTAAGGTGAGAAATAGCCCAACATTGCTTTCCAAACATTGACCCGAGAAGACTTCTCCTTATAGCATGAATAAAAACAAAGATAAAAGCATTAGTACATTATTATTATTTATGGGGACCAATTTTCCTAAGAAGCAAGTCTTCTCTCAACATGATATAAGGAGCTTTTTTGAAGTTGTAATTATAAAGATTTGTGAATTGTAAACAGGTGTTTGAGGGCTTATCCATTAGGGGTACTATGTACTGGTTGTTTGGTCTAGAATGTGCAGCAATTATACCGGTTTTCTGATCTTTGGATTTAGGGCATGGGCCAGAAAAATATTTCTAGATAAAACTGAAATTTCTTTCAATATGACTATTGTAGAATTTTGTGGAATGCATGTATTTTTGTTGAAATTTCTCTTTTACCAAAATACATTTTGATGTTCTTCAAAATAAAAATATGCACACCTTTTAAAAGAGGGTTTAAATTTTCCCTTTAAGTCCAAGAACTGAAAATACCTTGTACCACCTGTGCATATATGTACAAAAATTAATTCTATCAAATACAAATATCAAAGACCAGTTAAATAGCTCCATCCTCAGTTTCAGGAGATGCTAGGAGGAGCTAGGTAGGGCCTGTAAGAGATGGGGTCACTGGGCTTATGACATTGAAGTGGATATTGGTACTTAAATTGTTCCACTATATTCTCTCTTTCTCTCTCTCTCTCCATTAGGGAAGTTGTTTGGTCAACCATGTGCTTTTTCAATGATGTGTTACCTCAGTTATTTCAGACATAGACCCAAAAGTATAAGGATTATCAAACTATGAATGAAAACCTCTAAAACTGGGATCCAAAATAACCCTTTTTGCTTTCTAAATGGATTATCTCACTTTTTTTATAATAATAGAAAGATGACTAGCCCAGAGGACCTTGGGGAAGCTCTCTAGACTAAGGATGATTCAACTACAGTTATAATCAAGCTTTCCAGAACTAAGACACTGAAATCTGCCAGTAGAAAATTTTAAATGAGCAATGTAAATAAACCATTGTCTTTTGGTTAAGCCACCACGCTGTGAAGACCTAGTCATCTTTGAGTAATCAAATACTTATAATATTTTCTATATATACCTGTACTTTTAGTAGACTGTCATTAAGGCATAGTTAAAAGAACAGAATTTTCATTGTAGAAGAAGCTATTCATCACAATTTTCTTCACTGCATTACATTATTTTTCTTCTCTCAAGATAGGAAGGATTTTATCCTGAGTAGAGAGTGGATGAAATTTTCTACTAATGAAGTTTGCATTTTCTAATTGAGAGGGTTACAACAATGACAGGGATAAATTATAGGATATACTATAACCAATGCAAAAACCAATGCAAAACAGATAAGTTTTTGACATTTGTAGTCAGCCACATGCCTCTGGGATGAATCTCCAAACCAGGCACAGTTATTGGAAGGTAAGGATTTGTTGAAGCAACAGATCCAGGGGAAGTTGCATAATGGTGAAAGAGACTGGCCCCCTTTCACAGGCCCAAGCAGAGAGAAAAACCCATCACCAACACTATACACACACCAACAAAACAGGGAGGAGGGAGGAGAGATTTCTTTCCCCTTTATATAGGCTGAGGGCAGTCTTGCAACCGTATACCAGACTTCTTGGCTCCTGAGTCTCTGGAATTTCCTTCCTGCACTGCCCTCTCAGGAAGGGATGTTCATTTCTAGCTCCACTGAGCCTCCTTACATCCTGCCCCCTATTGAGACGATCACCTTCTAGTGAACAACATCAGAGACCCACCCAAGATTACTAAAAAGGTCAAGTTGACAACCAAAAACCATCACAACAATGAAACGTTATTAAGAAAGACCATATGATAAATTAATCATGTACAAAGACAAAAATGAATGTATCATTAAACTGTGGAATAATAACTCTTCTAAAGTCAAATTTTGAAAGAAGTCTATGAGGGGTACTGCTTATAGAATTATAGAAAATTTTCTGACATACAGAAGAAATATGGAAAGCAATAAAGAACCGAGCTTAAGAGTATTTCTAAATAACCAATTTGGTTTAGCTATGTATAACCAGTTATGTGTAATTTTTGATTTCTGAATATTGAATATTTGGAGATAGCAACAGAGACTGTCAGGAACTCAGTGATTTTATTACTTTAAATTAGGACAGACTCGGGGCATATTTTGCTTATGCAAGAACGTGAATGGCCTTTGGGCCAGCCGGGCTGTCTGTTTCCTTGATGTGTGGACTAGAGATGTTGCCCATTACTTCTGATCAATGGGGGTTCTTCACTTCCTTTTCTTCACACATAGGAGAGAAGGATTTCAGAACTCAGCATACCACCTTAAAACATACTGAATCATGTATGTTTAGTGCTCGCAAATCCCTTAGACCTTCTCCAACCTGTTTCCTTATCACACAGACGAGCACCAAAAAGCTTTGGGAAACAATATCTAATCTAATTTTGGACTAATGACAAATGGATATCTTTTTATGGGTAGTAGCTCCCACCCAGATAAACTTAATAAACCTTGCAGAAGAAGCTTAGAGGAGCTAGGTAGCCTGGATGATAGAATATGGGTTTAAAAGGCCAGGTAAGTGTGATAAGAATATGAAAAAAAAATAAAATCTAATGAAAATAGTATAAATCTTTTCTCTAAATAAAATCCAACTTGAGAAGGACTTGGGTCAGCAAAGTTTATTGCTAGGTGTCTAGCTTAAATGGGCTTCATTAATACAATTGGGGTGCTTGCAGTAGTGAGGTCAACAGCCTTGCTGAGTTTGGTTTGGAGGCAGACTTGTGCCATGTTAACTAGGAATACCATCTGTTATGATGAAGCCAATGAAAAGCAACCTATGCCTCTCTCAGTAGACTTCAAATGCCATGATAGAATATTATTCTTAGTGCATTCCCTCTTGTATCTTATTGCATTTCCATACAGCAGGCATCCCTAAAAAGTCCTCATTGAACCAGTTATTAGGACATGTGGCTGATCGTTTATGAGCCCCAATTTCTTTATTTATAAAATTAAGAACCTACAGTAGTGATTGTTCAAACCTATGACTGTGCCTTAGAAGTAAGAAAGTTGCCAGACCAGTTGGTTCGGGCCTATAATCTGAGTTCCTTGAGAAGCAGAGGGAGGAGGGTCACAGTTCAAGACTAATCTGAAATAAAAAATGAATTTCAGGCCAGCCTGGATAACTTAGTGAGACCCTGTCTCAAAAGTGAAAAAGAAAACTGGGATATCACTTAGTGCAGTGATACAGTGTTTGCAGGGCATATGAAAGCTATATGAGGCTCCATCAATATCACTTTACACACACACACTCACACACACACACAGGCACACATGCAAACACACACACACAGGCACACACACACAGAAGAAATGAGAGTACATGAAAGTGCTTTAGAAATGTCAGTGAACTTTATATATAGTATGTATATATTAATATATATATTATACATATGAATAGGTATCACTACTATTATTAATACATGTTGCCAATAATGCATATATAATTGAAACTACTTCACCATGTGTAAGTTAAGACAGTCAAATATTTATAATTTTCTCCAAATATTTGAATAAGTATTCCATTCATTGACGGGAAACAGAATCCCATGCTATTCCATAGAATCAGGCTGGAGAATGTTTGGGACAGAGAGATCGACATGTCTCAAGGTACAAATGGTTCATGTCCTCATCAGACATTGCACTCTGTGTCTCTGTTGTTAACAAAGGAACTTGGACTCTAGACTTGCTCACTGGTGGGGCTAGCAGGGTAGAGCAGCTTGGTTCAGATTCAGGCAGAGGCTGAAGGCTTCCAGTTGAAAGCCCCAATTCCTCACACAGCAAACTCATTGCTATACTTCACTCCTAATTGTGTTCACTGTGGCCAGTGGGGCTGAAGGTGACGATGCTTGTTCTAGAGCCCTGCCTCCCACAGTCGTCCATCCTTTTCCTGGGCACAATATGACACCAGGGATTAAATGTTTAAAGTGAGGCAGCATTGATGATAGAGGGACTCTACACTGGATAGAGACTGGATTTCAAGGTCACATCCAACTCCATTCAAATTCATGAATAGCAAACAGATAAATAGATGTTTAAGGTTGGAAACCAATAAAAAAATTCTTAAAAACAAGATTGGTGTGTGTTTATCTGAGTATAGACCACGAAACTAGAAAGGGGACCATGAAATTGGAAACAGAGGTCATGAGAGAGTGGTGAAGGATTTTAAAAAAGAGAATAATAGAATACATGTGATGTACAGTGGTAATATGACTCCTGGATGGGAGAAAGAATAAAAGTTTGGAGGGGGAATGTATGAGAGAGGAAAGGGAGAAAGAAAAATAAAAACAGTACATGAAAATGACATGATAAAGCCCATTACTTTGTATGCACTGCATTGGAGAGAAGATATCCATAATCCTCCTTTCATTTCTACAAAATAGAAAGAACTAGAACGTGAGCTATAATTCACATCATCTACACACCTGCCACGTTTCTAAAAAATCTTTACATAAGATTCTACACGGAAACAAATGAAGTGGTATATTCATAGACACATCTGTCTGCACATATAAACCCTATTATGCACAAATACACAAGCAATTACGGCTGTTCTTAATTCACTTTTTTTTCATTTATAGCAGTGTATAATAAACTTAATGCAATAAACCATGGATAATTCTTAAGATTTTTGTTTTGCTTGTTTTCCAAAAGTAGTGACTCACTCTAGCCCAGGCTGACTTGGAATTCACTATGTAGTTTCAGTGTGGCCTTGAACTCATAGCTATCTACCTCCCAATACTGGGATTAAAGGCATGCACCCAGCCAGGCTTCACAGTTAATTCTTTACAGACTGATGAACTTCTGTTTTTTCTGCTTTAAAAAACAGAAGGATGTATGCATTTAGAAAAACACTTGGCTCCAAAATGATAGAGAGAAAAGCTCTTCCCATTTAAATAGTTGCTATTTTTAAAAATGGAACCATATCCAATTCTCAATGAGAGCTGAGAAATCCAGAGAGGTGCTGGTGTGTGTGTGTGTGTGTGTGTGTGTGTGTGTGTATTTGTGTGTGTGTACAAGCGCATGCTGTTAGGTAGTTTTTTTTTACCCCTTTCATTTGGGCATATCTTGTAGGAAACATCAAAGATGTGCTCAGAGTCACATCCCTGTGTCTACAGACTTGACTATGACAAAGAGAAGTCCTAAGGTAAGACAGGGCTCCTTGGGAAAGTACAAAGATACCCAAAGGATTTCCTAGGTAATGTGAAAAGAAATTGGACAGACAAGGGAGATGCATTCCCCTAGATACTTTGATGAAAGCGTGCTTTCATTTGGTTTTAATAGTGACTTAGCCAAAGGGAAAACACATCTCTACCCTTCAACAATATTCATTGCTTCTAATTATACCCATGAACTAGAATGTTTAGGTAAATACTCACAGAAAGTTTAGAAAATATTTCAATTAAAAACACTATTTTAAGCGTGATTATCAAATATGTTTGAAGGCAATGACTTTTCAAGCAGAAGGAAGGTTCAGGAAAGCATTATAAAACTTTCTGAAATTACTCAGCAGAGTCAGCAGGGACTACCTTCTACAGTTCCATTTTCCTATCCACAGAACATATTTAGTAGTTCCATTAATATAGATGAAAATTACCCAGAGGGCCCAGAAAGGTATCTCAGGGCTTCTGCACCTTCCATCATTGCCAGCAGGAATATCAGAGGGCAGTTCTCTGTGCTGCATTATCTCTCTCGGAGTGAAAACTTGCTATTTAACTGCATGTGTCACCTAATCAGCCAGAGTAGAAGGATATTAAAATTTAAAATGAGGCTCTGGAAAGGTAGCTGTTTGTGAAACAGCACAAATGAAAATTGGGTGGAGTTAAAATTACAGCCTTTTAGACTTGAAGCCATAATTAGTAGGATGTATTTCTCAAAGGCAAACTTACAGGGAACCCCTGGGTCATTACCAGCCTTCATTTCTCTTAAAGTTTGCCAGGTACGTCTCTAGGTCATGGTCTCAGTTATCTGCAGTTTTGTGCCATTGGATCATATATTAAATATCCTTCCAATTTATATAGATGAGTATCAGACCTCAACTGGCAGAAAGCAGCTTTCAAGCTGGCCTTATCAGCATGAAGAAGGTCTGCTGAGGCTGGAGTCATGGAATATCCCTGGGATTGAATACCCCCCCACCACCACATACACAAAGGCCTGTTTTCTTAAATAACATTTTGGGGTCTCTAACAATTCTTTTTTCTGTTTTAGTCTGTATGAGAAGAAATAACAAAATGCCATAAACTGGGTCACTTATAAAGAACAGTTTTAGAGACTGAGGTTTCCTCAATAAAGACACTGACAGGCTCAGGCTGGGTGATGGCTCTTTTTCAAAGACAATGCTCCATCTCCAAAAATCATTTTTTTCTTTAGTCTCCAGTCACAGATATAACCAGAGGAAAGGTGGTGTACCTTTTCCATATTTGTTAAATGATATAGTCTGTATGTTTTCTTAGAATTTATAAGCTAATTTCTCATGAAGTTAGAAATGCCATGAGAAGGCATTACCTTTGCAAAGTATTTGGTATTTGTGTCATTTTGGTCTCAAACATCCAAATTCCTGCCTCCGAGCACCTTGTTCTGTGTTTACCCTTCTTAGACATCACTAAATAATAGCAATTAGTGGAAATTCCCTTTGTTATAAAAAGGGTTTTGTTCTGCCACTAGTGAATGTAGGAGAAAAAGTCATTAAGACTGGTCATTCATTAAGATGCTAACCTTTATAAAACCGTTTTACTAACATCATAATTGGTAAAATTCAGAAATTGATGTGAGACCTAGCATAACCACATACCCATGTTACACCCCAGGGCTGTCACCTAAGCGCCAGGCTTGACATGTGAATCTAAGTGACATTTTGCTGGCTCTGAGGCTGCCTTTCCATTGTACATCTTACTGAAAATGAGAATGGCTACCCCCAGGGAAGCCTTTGGGATCACAAATGCATAAACATCTGGGATTCAAATCTCTTTCAATTACAGTAATTATCTTCCATGTGCAGGAGAAAATTTTGAATCTAAAATAACATTAATGTAATCTCAAGGTTAGAGAGAGATTTTAAACTTCCTCCTAACCTCAAATGCCCTGTAAACCCCCAGAGGGGAAATCTCTCTATGTCTGCTGCAATGAAATTGTGATTAGTTATGTGGAGGGAAGCGAGTCCTCGAGCTGCATGGAGACAGTGCCGATAAATCAGATGGTTATGACTCCAGCTTCAGTAAATGAGGCAATGAGAGTCCAGGCTGCCCGAATGACTTACTGAGAGGTAGGTGCCGGTCATATATAGATTTCTCCGTGATTGCAATTGTCTGTCTCCATCAATGCAGAGTTCAATTTTATTGCTTGTACCATTTTCATCTAAAGATGCCTGCTGGCCATCAATCGGCCAAATCATACAATAATGTTGCTTCTAGCTCATACTACCTTCTCCATAGGAGTCCATTTTCATTATGGCTCTTCTGTGTAGACAACCTCTCAGACCAAGCATAGATTTTTTTTCTTTTTTTTTTAATTGTCCATAATGAGTGACATTATTTAGTGGGCAAACAATGACATGTTATCCCCAATTACCTAAAGCCCTCCTCCCCCATCCCCAATCAGCTGAATATCCTCCTCCATGGGTCATCTGGATCAGTCCTTGTGACAGGGACCATGGATAGCCTAGTAAGCAAGCATAGATATTCATGAACTTTCCTCAGCTTGCTATCAGTATTATTCTACAAAGGTTTCACATAGACTCTTCTTCCAGTCACACTGGCCTCCTTGCCAAATAGCATACATAACTTCCCCTGTGTCTTTGCATTTACCCATGCTGTATTTTCTTGTCTGTAACATCCTTCTTCTGACCCTCTGTTCCCTGTGATCAAAAGATTGTCCTTCTTGTGGTCCAGATAAATTCTACCCCATCTAGGAAGCTTAGCTTCTCCAGCCTTCACGCCCTTCCCTTTTCTTTCACGTGTTTAGAGGCTATCCCAAAGCTGCTGAATGTGCCTGTGCACATGTGATAATATATGTCTACCTACTTACAGATATTTATCGCAACTTGTGAAACAAAAGTGTCTACCTACTGATTTTGATTCTTCCAAAATATCTGAGATAAATTTGTGAATTCTGTTTGCATAAAAAATGCCCAATGATAACCACAGATTAGCTGTACTCTACATCATTTCTTAGTGAGATCAGTCAATCATTGAAATAAATGATTTAAAATGCCATAGGAGATGCCAATTCATCATTGTGTCTACAGTCTTAATCCTGAATCACCTCTCCTGGTAGGTCACATCACCTCATCCGTGTATGATATTAAAAATCATGGGAAATGCTAGAGCCTTCAGCACAGACTGACACTTGGATAGATGAAAATGGCATTTATATGTATTATCAATAACAAAAGTTCACCCCCAATTTAGAAGTCAGAGCACAACTTCACTGTCATAAAATAATAACTATAATAATGTCACTATAATAAAAATGATAGTTCAATAAAACTCAATACTCAAAGTCTTAGAGAAGCTGAAAACCACGACTGTATCAGTCTATTTCAGTGACTAATACACATTTAAAAATGATAATTAGGGGCTATAAGTACTATGGTGGTTAGATTTGTTGTCAACTTGATCTTGGGTGGGTCTCTGAGGATGTTCACAGCAAGGCAGCCTCTAAGTAGAGGGCAGGATGTAAAGAAGCTCAGGGGAGCTAGAAATGAACATCACTTCCTGAGAGGGCAGTGCAGGAAGGAAATTCAAGAGACTCAGGAAGCCATTAAGTTTGGGATAGAGTTGCAAGACCCCACCCTAGGGGCTATATAAAGGGGAAGGAGATTTCTCTACCTTTGCCCTTAGTCTCACTCCCTGCCTGTTTTGCTTGTGTGTGTGTGTGTGTGTGTGTGTGTGTGTGTGTGTGTGTGTGTTGCTGGTTATGGGTTCTCTCTTTCTTTCCAGCCTCTTTCACTATTATGAAACTTTCCTTAGTTCTGTAGCTTCAATAAATCCTCTCCTCCCATAACTGTGCCTGGTTTGGAGATTCATCCCTGCAGCATGTGGCTGATTATGACATGTACCTACACAATATTTTTAAATGACATTTTGTGTGTTGATTAATATGAGTTCCATTTTGGAATTCTTTCCATTGTCTCTCATAAATCTTAAAAAAAAACCTTAACATAAAAGACATATGAATTAGTAAATTTGCATATATCTAATCTGAAGCTATAAATCCTTTGAGCTTAAACTGTTGATCTAAATATTGCACTAAAACAACCAACATATTTACATTTATTATCCAATGGTAACTTCACTTGTTTGACATGTCATAGTGGCAATGAGTTTTCTATTATATTTACCCCAAAGAAGACCTCCTTTTTTTAAACTAGCAATGTATAATGTTATAGAAGGGTAATGAAGTGATCTACATGAGCTATTTTTTCCTCCAATAATTTTTTGTGGACAAATTTAAAGTATTAGCTCTTTATTTTCATTAAGCATAATGTCCCTGATATGTGTGTATGTGTGTGTATACTTGTGTATTGCTTTGCTGCCCTACCATAAGAAATCAAAGTCATAGACTTTGGAACTCAGTACACCTGTCTTCAGATTCTTACACTTGCTTATTGAGTGGTGTTGGGCATATCACCTAATCTCCTTAAACATCTGTTCCACATCTGGACTGGCTAGGTAGTGATGATTGATGATGATGACTGAAAGGTCAGGTAAAACTAAATTAAGTCATAATTATGAAACTGTCCTGGCTGCTTGATTGATAGGGCTACTAGGTAAATATGACCGAGGTGTAAAATACTACAGACCGAAGGTATTTTGGTTCCTTTCCTTCCTTCTGCCTTTTGGCGGCAACTGCTATCCACTATGTCTCAGTAGCCAGAAATATTGCAGCTGATCTGATGATTTTTCATCAGGCATGCATGAAGTAACATATGCTCTAATTTTTTTTCTAAGACATTCCAGAAGCATGAAAAAAAAAAAACCACAGGACTCATTCTGCAAGTGCCAATCTCCAGTATTAAGTCTTTGTTGTTTTTCTTTAAAAATATTTTTATTTATTTATTTATAAGCAGAGATATAAGAGAGACAGACAGAATTAGCACACCAGGACCCCAAGCTGCTGCAAACAAGACTCCAGATGCATGTGCCACCTTGTGCATCTGGCTTTACTTGGGCACTGGGGAATTGAACTTGGGTATTTAGGCTTTGCAGGCAGGTGACTTAACCACTGAGCCATCTCCCCAGCCCTGCTATTTTTCTTCTTAAGCGGGAAAGCAAAGTGTCCATCACAAGAGTGATTATTAGGTCCAGTGGCTGGACCTAAATAGTGAAAATGTAATGAGTGGATTTCTTTCTGGGTCTGTTAGCATTGGGCAGGAGAAAGGTGTAGAACTCTTGACATAGATTTTTTTCTATTACTTTTTAAAAGCCTTCTTGAATATTTTAAGAAAAATACTTTCTTTTGTCTTCTTTTAGATAATGAAGGGTCTCTGCTATAGTTCACCTAGACAGAAGTTTCGGCATGTGTGGATACATAGGCTTTGGGGAGGAAACAAGAGGTGGAGAAAAGCAGAGAGCAGAGGTCTAGTGAGCATAGATCTACCCAGATTTAGAAACACTAAGTTTCCCCTAAGGCAGAGTTACCATTCTTGACTATGATGGTGTCATCACCCACAGGCCTGGCCTCCACGCGTTGTTCAGGCCACTTCAGCTGCCCCTGAAGGACTTGGCTAGTGGTCATATTTGCTAGGTCATGGAAGTTACTCTTGGTGTTCAGCCCACAGGCTTCCT
>PVHP010000846.1:102677-125327 GCA_004024765.1 Zapus hudsonius | reverse complement strand
AGACCGGGATGAGTACTAAGATATACAGGATCCCTTGCCACAAGGACTAATACAGACAGCCCACGGAGGAGGATATACAACTGATCAGGGATGGGGAGGGGGGGAATTGGGGAATTCGGGATAACAACGCATGGTTTGCCCACTAAATAATGTAACTCATTATGGACAATAAATATATATTAAAAAAAATAAAAAAAATAAGAGAGATAGAATGTGTGTGTTGGGGGGGGGCATTCCAGTCTCCTGCCATTACAAATAAACTCCAGATGCATTTGCCACTTTGTGCATCAGGCTTTGCATGGATACTGGGGAATCAAACCGAAACCATCAGACTTTACAAGCAAGAGCCCTTAACCCCTGAGCAATCTCTCCAGCCCTGAAACAGTCTTTGGTGAAAGAAATCCTTATAGCTTGACATGATGATGCATGCCTGTAGTCTCAGCCTTAAGGAAGCCGAGGCAGGAGGATGAGTTCGAGAATATTCTGGGTTACCTGCTCTTAATGCAAGTAACTTAAGTTACTTGATCTTTGACAAAGGTGCCAACAATGTATGCTGGTCTAAAGATAGCACCTTCAACAAATGGTCTTGGACAAATTGGGCAAACGTGTAAAAAAATCAAAATAGATCCACTCCTTTCACCATACACAAAAATCAACTCCAAATGGATCAGGGACCTCAACATAAAGACCTATAAACCTGAATACCCTGGAACAAAAAATAGGAAGAACTCTATATGAGATAGGAGTAGGGAAAAACTTCTTGAGCAAATCTCCAGTAGCCCAGGAATTGCAACAATCACTTAACCAATGGGACCTCATCAGGTTCAAAAGCTTCTGTACAAACATACCATACTCAGAGCCAATAGACCCCCATCAAACTGGGAGATGATTTTTGCCAGCTATAATATAATCAGACAGAGGCCTAATTTCCAGAATTTACAGAGAACTCAGAAAATAAATAATAAAAAATCAAACTGCTCCCCTTACAAAATGGAGCACTGATCTCAACAGAGAGTTCATAGAGGAGGGGACACAAATGGCCTTTACTCACTTAAGAAAGTGCTCAGCATCCTTAAGCATCAGGGAAATGCAAATCAAAACCACGATGAGATTCCACCTTGCTCCAGTCAGAATGGCAATCATAAAGAAAACCAACAAGAGTTGCTGGCGAAGATGTGGGGTAAAAAGGAACCCTCATTCACTTCTGGTGGGATTGCAAACTTGTTCAACTGCTATGGAAAGCAGTGTGGAGACTCTCAAACAGAATGGACATAGAGCTACCAATGGACCCAGCTATCCTTCTACTAGGCATCTACCCACAAGATGTCACATCTCAGCATAGTGACACTTGTGCAACTTGTTTATAGCAGCTCAATTCATAATAGCCAAGAATTGGAATCAACCCAAATGCCCACCCATGGAGGAATGGATAACAAAACTGTGGTACATTTACACAATGAAATTCTACTCAGATGAAAGGAAAAATGACATATTGAAATTTAGAGAAAAATGGTCTGACTTGGAACAGATCTTACTAAGTGAACTCTCAAAAGAACAGAGAGTCAGATGCTGCATATTCTCCCTTTTATGTGGTTCCTAACCAGGTTAACCATAAACTCCATGCAAACCAGTTGAGAGAAGTGAGAGTTTGTGAAAGAGGGGTAAGGAATGGGGGGAGGGGATTACCTAAGCATGAAGCTAAACCAAAAATGATTCAAAATCATAAAATCCTCACTTGCATACTATAACCTATTGAGCAAGTTGTGGGCATCATCTGGCAAGAGGGGCCATGAATAGAAGAGCAGAGAGTCTAAGCCCATGAAAAATTGATCAGTCCTGCAACTCTTGGCCCCAGTCACTGGCTCCTTCCCTCACTGAGCTGTTGACCAAAGTGACCCATGAGGTCCCAAAAACAAGACAGGATTCTGTGAAAGTGCTTTAATACCCACCCCAGGCCTGAGGTAAGATCCTGTTGCTGAAGAAACCTCAGAAAGCCATTTTTCAGCACCAAGAGACCCTGAGAGGTCCAGAATGGTAACCAGGCCCCAGATGGAGATTGTTTGTATTTTTCAGAAGGCAGTGAGAGAGCTGTGGCCTTTCTAACTCCACCAACAAGACACAGGCAGATAGCTGACATCCTGGCAAGAGATGAGCCACCCCAGACCTACTGTGGAGGATCTATATGGAACCCCGCAGAGAGTGGTGGGATAAGCAAGAGACCCATAACCACAGCCAATCAGTCAACCCAGAATAAGCCAGTGAGACAGACACCACCGATTTTCAACACAACCTAAAGCAGAAGTACAGAGACCCCTAAGATCTCAACAATAAAGCAGTCTTAATACTCACCCACCATGACTCAGAGAACTGAACAGAAGAGGGGGCGGAAAGATTGTAAGAGCCATTCTCTGGAGAATATCCAGAGACATGCCCCGCCCCCCCCCAGTAGCAACATAGAAAGGGGCGTGGAACCAGGTTGACTCCTGGGCTATCCATAACCCTCTACCCCATGGACTGATCCAGACTTCCCACAGAGGAGGATATCCAGGTGATTGGGGACAGGGAAGAGGGAAATCGGGGAATTGGGGACACCAACACATTATTTATTCATTTAGTGTATGTAAATATGGATAATAAAGATATAATTTATTTTAAAAAAGAATATCCTGGGTTACACAAGCAAGACCTTATTTCAACCCCTTCTCCATCAAAAGTGATTTCATACTAGAAGCAACAAAAATAAATCTTCCTAACCTCATCGTCTAAGCAAACCCAAAACCACGTGTGCAGGTAACAGACACAGGGGAAGTGGCTTCGTTTAGGTAATACAGCGTGGGGGAAGCAAAGCTATGTCATGAGGTAAACTGAGCGCTCTCTGCTACAAGTGCTGTGCAAAGGATACGTGAAGGGCTTTTCTCTGATCATTTTGAAATAGATGTTGCAGTATATTTTCATTTCTCCATGATCTTCTGGAAGTTTATAACCATACTATAAATTAAACACAAAATTTAAATTATTCCAGAGAAATCTAATTTTCAATTAAATAACTTCTAAGGTAATGTATTTTTGTGTTCTTACCACATCATCCCAGTGCATCTGGAAATCTTCAAATGAATGAAATGGACAGTCTGGTGGTATGGTATGAAGAACACTTATTATTTGTCCCATTTTCATACTATGAAAAAAAAGACATTTGACAAAATATTGTTAAGTCAATGCTTGAATATAGTTTGATAAGTTAACTGTAACTTAGAAAGTATTCAAGAAGACTTAGCAATTATCTCTATCCATATATAAGCAATAAATGAATCATATGCCCCAAGTTCCATATACAGTAGTGTTAATCTTTTTTTTTTTTTTTGAGGTAGGGTCTCACTCTAGCCCAGGCTGACCTGGAATTCACTCCGTAGTCTCAGGGTGGCCTTGAACTCATGGCGATCCTCCTACCTCTGCCTCCAGAGTGCTGGAATTAAAGGTGTGCGCCACCACGCCCGGCCCCTTAATCTTTTGACATGTAAGATTACATATATTAATCATGTGTAGCAAGATGCTTTGAAATATCAAGATTGTGAAATGCCCAAATCAAGAAAATTAATATGCATATATTACTTTACATATGTACCTGTTTTTCTGGTGAGAATACTTAAAAGTCTACTTGGAGTGGCTTTCAAAACTACAATACACTGATGTTAATTATAGTGTCTGTTGTATAACCAATATTTTTACCTTAATTTTCCTCAGATCCTGTGTCATTTGATCAGCTCCCTAGGCCACCCTCATAATGAACCTGCAACTACCATTCTGTTTTTATGAGCTCAACATTTCAGATTCCATGAGATCATACAGTACATACAGTATTTGTCTATCTTATATCACTTAACACAAGATCCTTTATGCTCAATCATATTGTCACGAATATCAAGGTTTCCTAAGGCTGAATTGTATTTCTTTGTGGATACGTGTCACATCTTTATCCATCCCATCACTGAGACATATTTAGGCTATATCTGTCTCATCTACTGTGAATGTTACAGTGAATATGGGCGTACTTATACATACTTTTTTCCTTTGGATATATATCCAGTAGTAGGTTTGCTGTATTGTGTGGTAATTCTAGTTTTAATTTTTTTAGGAACATCCTTATTGTTCTTCTCATAATGATGTACTAATTTACATTCCCACTCACGATAGGCCTGGGTCCCTTTACTGCACATGTAGTACTTATTTTTAAAAATTTGATAATAGCCATTCTAACATATGTGAGAGATGATATTCCATTTTGGCCATAATTTGTATTTTCTTTTTCTTTCTCTCTCCTTCCCTCCCTCCCTCCCTGCCTTCTCTTTCTCTTTCTCTCTCTCTTTCCTTTCTTTTTTGAGGTAGGGTCTCACTCTAGCCCAGGCTGATCTGGAACTCACTCTGTAGTTCCATGCTGGCCTCAAACTAACAGTAATCCTCCTATCTCTGCCTCCCTGGTGCTGGGATCAAAGGCATATGTCACCATGCCCAGCTCTTAATTTGTATATTTCTATTAATGATATCAAAGATTTTTTCACAGATTTATTGGTCACTTGGATGTTTTCTTTTAAAAATATCTATTCAAATCTTTTGTCCATTTTAAAGTCATGTTGTTTTCTTGTAACTGTGTTGAGTCTCCTATATGTATTAGATATTATGTATTAGATATTAGTCCCAATATTGACTGTTTGACCCCCTCCTAAATTTAATTGCCACTGCAATGATTTTAAGAGGTGAGAATATTACTAAGTGATTAGATTGACTAGACTCCTTATAAAGTAATGAGCTTGGTCTCCACTCATGAGATGTATATGCAATGAGACAGGAGTCTAATTTCATTCTACATCATTTATTGAAAAGAACTTTTTTAAAAAGAAAGCTCTGTTTTCTTTAAATATTTTATTTATTAGAGAGAGAAAGAGAGAGTGAACAAGAGGCAGAGAGAGAGAATGGTTGTGTCAAGGCCTCCAGCCATTGCGAACCAACTCCAGACACATGCACCACCTTGTACATCTGGCTTTATGTGGGTACCGGGGAATTGAACTTGGGTTCTTCTGCTTTGCAGGCAAACACTTTAACCATTAAGCCATCTCTCCAGCCCTGAAAAGAACATCTTTCCCCATTTTGTCTTCTTTGTAACTTTGCTTCAAATCAAATGATCATCAATACATGAATTTATTTCTGGGCATTCTATTGTATTCATTGGTCTTTCTGCATGTTTATACACCAGCACCACATTGTCTTAAATACTAATGCTTTAAAGGATAGTGTGCAATCAGAGAAGGATGCCTCCAAGATTGCTTTGGCTCCTCAAGGCCCTTTATTTCTATACAGACTTGGCTTCTTTTTTGCCATTTTTTGAAAAATGGCATTGGATTTTTCATAGAGGTTGAATTGAAGTGATAGCTTGCTTTTGGTATCATGCACATTTTAACAATATTAATTCTTACAGTCTATGAATGGGTTATGCTGCAGTCAAATGTTCTATCCCTGAAGGATTGCTTAGCTAATTTTTTCCAGATTGTTCATTGTTGTAGAGAAATGCTGCTGAGTTTCTGAGCTGTGGTCTAAGTAGTCCAGGCTGGTCTTAAAATCACACAAGTCCTGTTTAAGCTTCCCAAATTCTGAGATTACAGGTGTGAGCCACTATGACCAGATGGTATGAATTTTTATGTGCTTATTTTTTATTTTTGACTTAATTGAATTTCCTTATTGGTTTTAAGTTTTTGTGGAGTCTTTAAAGGTTTTTAATATGAAGCATCAAATTGCTGACAAACATAAACAGTTCACTTTCTTCTTTTCCAATTATGACAATGTCTTCCCTCTTTTTAATTGTACAGGCTTGAGCTTCTAGCACTGTGGTAAACAGAAGCAGGGAGAGTGGGCATTCTTGCTTTACTCCTGATCTCAAGTGAAAAAGTTTTAAGTTTTTGTCATTTGAAATGACATTAGCAGTGGGGTTTATGTATATAGTTATTTGCATTAAATCTTTTATTTTTATTTTATTTATTTGCAAGGATAGAGAGCAAGAGAGAATGGGCATGCCAGGGCCTCTAGCCATTGCAAACTCCAGATGCATGTGCCACTTGGTGCATTCAGCTTTATATGGGTACTGGGGAATCAAACTCAGTTTGTTAGGTTTTGCAGACAAGTGCCCTAACCACCTAGCATCTCTCCAGTCCTTGTATTTAATCTTAATAACTTGGACTCTTGGAAAACTGAGTTGAACTAATATAAACAATGTGTCAATTATTTTTTTTTAAATATTTTATTTATTCATTTTCAAGCAGAGAGAGAGAGAAAGAGAGAGAGAGAGAGAGAGAGAGAGAGAGAGAGAGAGAGAGAGAGAGAAAGAGAGCACCAGGACCACCACCTTGTGGGTCTGGCTTATGTGGGTCCTGGGGAATTGAACCAGGGACCTTAGGCACTGGAGGCAAGTGCCTTAACCGCTGAGTCATTGCTCCAGCCCCAATGTGTCAATTATTAACACAAAATGGTAAGTAAAAATATTGCCATGCCAGGTGTGGTAGCTACATGCCTTTATTCTCAACACCCAGGAGGCAGAGGTAGGAGGATCACCGTTATCCAGAGACTACATAGAATTCCAGGTCAGCCTGGGCTAGAGCCAGACCTTACCTTGGAAAACCAAAAAAGAAAAAAAATATTGCCAGATGAAAATGGGTCTGGTAATTGTTAAGACTTTTGTAAGATGCCTACTAAGAGTTGAATAAGGGGCTGGAGAAGTGGCTCAGCAGTTAAAGGCAGTTGCTTGTAAAGCCTATAGCCTGGATTTGATTCCTCAGACCCATGTAAAGCCAGATGCACAGTGACCCATACATCTGGAGTTCACTTGCAGTGGCAAGCAGCCCTGGTGTTCTCGTTCATTTGTTTTCTCTCTTTCTCTCTCTGTCTGTCTCTCTCTGTCTTTCTCTTCCTGCAAATCAATAAAAATATTTTGAAAAAAGTTGAATGAGTCACCTAATGTGCTTCTTGAAACTGTGAACCAAAATAAATCTTTCCTCTGGAGTTTCATCCACTGGGCATTGTGGTTAGAACGACACAGAAGTAACTATTATACCTCACTAGGTATTACAAACTGAAATCTCACCTTGGCAAAATGTAGCACCAGTTGTTCAAAATGGAATGTGTCTCAATGGCAGCATTCTGGTTGGCATGAAAAGTCTCTATAATACGCTGTGAAATATCAAACTCTGCCAGCTTTTAATTGAAATAAGATTTCAATGTATAAGTACTCAAAGAACTTGTTACAGAAAAGGAAACACTAAAATGCATTATATTTTTAATTTTATTTATTACTTATGGATTTTTTATTGACATACAAAAACCAAGGCTGCATTGTGGCATGTTTTTCAAACAAATGTTGTTTATTTCCCATCCCCCTTCTCTCCCCAACTCTCTTCCTCTTGTGTCCTCCCCATACCATAACCACCCTCCTGCTTTCATGTTCCAAGTCTTTTGCCCCACCCCCTTCTCAGTGTTCTCATATCTAGTTTACCCACTTTCAGTTTTTCAGCACGTCTTGCTTCTCTAGGAAGTGGAAAGGAGATATAAGAGAATTAGATGCTAGCATAACATCACTCCCTTCCTCCACACCCTTGTGATAACCAAAACTGTCTCCTGAAAGTTTCATGGAAAGCAACATGATTCTTCGCTCCCTCTCTGTCAACCAGGGAACCACTGGCATAGAGGAAAGAAAATAACATTTATTAAGTGATCACTAATATGTAAGGCTGTATATTAAGTGCAATACAGAGATGTAAAGCACTTATATATACAATATATATTACATGTAATGGCTAATAGCAAAATCAAAGAAGAAAGAATGCATGATGTATGAAAAACAGATGTAAAAATACTGCTAAAATGCCAAGGGAGTATTCTGTTTACTATGAGCTGAAATTGTGCTTTTAATATTTGGAGTTGAAAGAATCAAGAAGTAGGTGATGAGACAGGTTAAGTTTGTGGTGGTTTGGATGCTATTTAATAATATTTTTGAATAGAAATACTATACTTGATCTTATCTGAAAGGTCAAGAAGTGACTGAACAGGAATGACAAAAGACTTGTTTAAATGTACAGAATGACACTGTGGGAAAGATTTTGAAAAAAATATAAATCAGTTTCAGAAGGCAGAGAGAATTGTGGACAACCCAATTCCGCCAACAGGACCTGAGGTGTTGCCTGACATCCAAGCAGGAGATGAACCACCCCTAACTTACGATATAGAGCCCAAATGAAACCTTTGAGGAAGTGGTGAGATGAGCAAGAGACCCACCTCCACAGCAAGTCAGATAATTTATGAGGATACCCAACATAATCCAAAGAAGAAATCCAAAGACAAGATCTCAACAGTAAAGCAGACCTAAAACTCACTCATCATGACTCAGGGATCTGATTGGAAGAGGGGGCAGAAAGATTTTAAGAACCATGGTGGGGGAGAATATCCAGAGACATTTCCCCCCTCAGCAACAACACACAAAGAAAAAAATCTGGATACTTCTTGTACATTCCATAACCCCCAATCCCATGGACTGGTCGGTCTAGCAAGCACAATGAGGAGGGTGCCCAGAGGTTTGAGGACAGGGAGGAGGGAAATGGGGGTACCATCACAAGACTTGCTAATACAATGTATCTGATTATTGACAATAAATATAAAAATATATAAATCAGTCAAACATGGATTTTTTTTTTTTGGTTTTACAAGGTAGAATTTCACTTTAGCCCAGGCTCACCTGGAATTCACTATGTAGTCTCAGGATGGCCTCAAACTCATGGCAATCCTCCTACCTCTGCCTCTCAAATGCTGGGACATGCGGATTAACCTTTTTTAAGCTGGGCATGGTACCTTATATTTATAATGCAAGCACCCAGGAGGCTGAAGTAGGAGGACTGCCATAAGCTTGAGGGCAACCTGGGCTTCATAAGTGAGTTCCAGACCAACCTGAACAACAGAGTAAAACCTTGCCTCAAAAGTAAAACCCCTTTTAAAGTGCAAAGGGGGATGCAGAGATGGCTCAGCAGTTAAAGGCACTTGCTTGTAAAGCCTGCTGACCTGGGTCTGATGCCTCAGAACTCATGTAAAGCCAGATGCACAAAGTGGCACATGTGTCTGTAGTTTGTCTGCAGCAGCAAGAGGCCCTGGAGTGCCTATATCCCCAACCCACCCTCTCTCTCAAATAAATAAATAAACAAAAAATATAGTACAAAGTAATGGGTTTCATTATGACATTGATAGATACATATTTCATTGTGTTTTGATCATATTTAACCCTCCTTGCTCTCTCTTGTCTATCCTCACCCTTCTTTCCTCCTAATAGTCCTCCTCCTGCTTTGAGACCATACATGTGTGTGTTACTATATATTACAATATGAGAGAAAATGTAGTAGCATGGGTTTTGATAACCCTACTTCCTTGCATCCTAAAAACTGAAATATAACAGCATACTGTCAATGAACTTATTAAGTACATTGTAAACACAGTAATATAGAAATAAAATATTTTGTACCTCAGGTGGTCGCATTCTGATACTGCAAACTTCTATACTTAGACAAATTTGAGTTTCTGTTACATTGATGTCTAATACTGAAAAAAATTAACCATGGTCTGAACTTATTATTCTATCAAATTCAGTATTTTTAATACAAATTATTTTAACTTACTGAAGTTAGAAATTAAGAACAGTTTTTTAAACATGTAGTAAAGTTCAAATAATGTTCAGCAGTCTATAGATAATACATCTGGACAAGGATATGAAACAACATGGATATGTGCATAGGGAGATGATAGAATAGGGCTACAACAAGGAAAACAAAACATCCTACAGTAAATACTTCTGCAATTTTGATATCTGCTATGTTAAAATCAAGACTGCCAACTTCTAGCATCTGAAGTAGTCCCATACTAGGCTTCTGACTTCATAGTCTTTCACTAACACTTCCTAAAATGTATTGGCAGATCTACTCTAGCTCTCCTAGAGACCTGAGGCCTCTTCTTTACCTTGTCACTATAGTGGTTTTTTTTGTTTTGTTTTGTTTTGTTTTTTTGGTTTTTCGAGGTAGGGCCTCGAAATTCCAGGCTGACCTGGAATTCACTCTAGTCTCAGGGTGGCCATGAACTGATGGCAATCCTCCTGCCTCTGCCTCCTGAGTGCTGGGATTAAAGGCATGCGCCACTGCGCCCGGCAATAAAATAGTTTTGACAAGACAAAATAATGGTGACCTTGGAAAGGAAAAATATCTGAAGAAGGTATTGAGGTCTTCTGAGGTACTTATAATGTCATTTCTTGATCTGAGAACCAATTACAAGGCTATATTCACTTTGCAAGACTTCAATGAGTATGTACTCAAAATGTTTGAGTTTTCCTAAATAGATTAAATCTTAATAAAAGAAATTCAACACAGGAGTGAGGAATTTTGCTTTTCTAAACTGTCATCTTGAATCTCTAACAATAATCTCATACTAGTGCTAGTGAAAACTCAACTGACACAGCATATCCATTCATCCAGGACAGAGCAGAGTGACTGCCATGACTCTAGCAGAGCACAAGTGCCAGGAGGGTGCACAGAGCTCAGCAGGATCCCTGCCATAACTGAAGGCTCACAATCCCACTTATCTCTGAGCCCAGGACTACTGTGTAGGAACCTATCCACCTTAAGTGCAATCATGTACATAAATCAAAGAATTAGATTGGATCTTGTAATAATCTGAGTATTTTAGATTATGTGTTCTTTTAGATGACTTTTTAGGAGAAAAAGAATATTCTCAAAAATGTAAACCTTTAACATGCCACATTTCTGATATGATTTTGAAACTATATATTAAAAATACTTGCAGAATTAAACTATCATAATAAGTAGAGAAAATTAATTAAAAGACTTTTCCCCAACAAAGATAAGTATTTTTCTCAATTATGTATATATGTATTTGTATATGTAGAGAGAGAGAGACAGACAGACACACACACACAGACAGACAGACAGACAGACAGAGAGAAAGAGGTAATTTCCTGGTGAAATTTTGATTACAATAATGTTTGATTAGTTTCTATTATATGGTGACCATCAAGGTAGTAACAACCCAATGACATATAACACTGCCTTTTAAACAACATTTTATGTCAATGCTTTACTGATTAATACATTTTTACTTACCAACAGCATTTTGCTTTCCCATCTGAGAAAGAAAATCTCTTCCTTAAAAAATTCACAGGATATACCATATTATTATACTTGAAAATAACCATTCTTGATATATCTATCTATCTATCTATCTATATATATAACATTTTAAGAGAAATTATTAGAGATATGAAAAACACTTTAAAATAGTTATATAAACAAATATCAAATGGCAGTTCAAATACAAATGTAGCCACTCAAATGTATCTATTCAAAAAATGTATATCTTCAATTAAAAGGATCAAAATATATAATTCTTCCTTCAAATAAAAAATGCATGTGTATATATGGTATGCATACATTTGTGTATTCATGTTCATAAGTATTTGTGTGTAGGCCAGAGGCTTACACTGGTATCTTCCTCCATCCTTCTCTATTACTTTTTGAGACGGACTCTTGCCTGGAACCCATAGCTTACCCCTTTGGCTGGATTGGCCAGAAGCCCTAGGGATTCTTCTGCCTCAGGCTCTCTAACACTGTGTGATCAGATGTTCACCATATGTGCTGGGATTTGAACTCAAGTCCTCATGCTTGTGAGGCAAGCACTCTACTCACTGAGTCATTGTCTCAGCTTACTTCAAATACTCATTTCCTGCTATAAAATACTCAGTCATCCAAGTTCAATAAAATTCAAGATAACCTTTTGTTTAAAAAATATTGACAATATGTGTTAATTTTTACCAATTGATTCATAGCACTTATTCCCAAATATTAAGTATTATAATAATAAAAGAATTTTAAATCAACATCAACAGACCTCTGTACATTATCCCGAAGAGGTGACATTGATATTATTGTGGGCTTAGCTGAAAATGGTTAGTTGGAGCTGTTCTAAGAACTCTCCCCTAAAAATAAGATCCTTGAAATTAAAAAAAAATTAGATAATAGAAGTTATCTTGTTCAGTCTTAATGACTGGCAAGTATAAAGTCACCTTGTATCAAGAGATGACCTGCTTTATTCCAGGCTGGCGCAAGTCTGGTGGTGAATGAATATGAAAGGCAGCTCTGAAGGATGATAGGAATCACGCTTTGTGGAGCCTCCATCTAAAAATAGCAAAGGACAACATATGAGCAAATTAAGAGCAATTGTTTTGTCTCTATAAAGTCAACAAATGTCTCCGTGTCTAAATAACCAATTATATGGGCTGTTCTGGATAAAAATTACAGTTATTGCTGTAGCTAATGCCTCTAGTTCTTAAAAACTGTTCAGAGGATATTCACTTTGAAAACACACTACTGCTCTGCTAAGTGCCAAGTTCGCCTGCTTATACTTGAGCCCAAACTTATGAGTTGTGCTGAGAACTCTCAGCTCTGTCTCCTGCTCCACACAGGCTAGATGGCAGATCTCATGTTTTAATTTTTGTTCTCTCTAGTTTAACATCTGAAATTGTTAAACACAAGAGCCAAATGCAACTAAAACAGATCTATATCTGTATAGATTATTTTTTAAAATTAGAACTTTCACTGCTGATCACTAAGTAATAGTAATTAGATTTATCCTTCCACTTGAAACATCTAAAAACTAGACAAGTTATATCAAACCATGTTCCTAAGATATTGGGTATCATGCAACAAATAAGAGTGATCTCCTTCAGATGAGATGCCAACAAGACAAACCCCATGGCTTTCTCCAATTACTGGGCAACCTAGCATGAGCCTGATGGTCTCCCTGAATTGGAGAGACAGAGCTTGGGTCGCAGAATGCTAAGCCAGTTTTCTAGTTTGGGGCTAAAGCTCTGCAGAGTCCAGAGTTGTACAAAGAACAAACTCTGGAGATCAACAGAATCCCTCAAGAATTGTGCTGAGTACTTGAATGCAACTAGATTAATGAGTTGGGATGACCTTTTTATTACACAAAAATCATTGAATATGCTCCAAAAGAGATAGCAATACTTGCTATTCACAGCTCCCATCATCAATCTTAGCTGTCCAGTTGGAAAGCACTTAAGATATGAGTAAAGGCCATCTGGGTATGCTTCAACATTTCCAGAGAGGATGAACTGAGAAAGGAAGACCCACAAACCATAGGCTGAGAGCTGAACTGAAATCACAGGAAGTAAGTGAGAAAACCTGCAAGTGCAGGCATTCTCTCTGTTCCCACATTCACTTTGCAGCCTTGAGGAAAGCTTCCTGCTGGGCACACCCTCCCACCTAGACACTGTGAAGCTGTGAGGTGTTCTTAAACACAACAGCTTTATCTCTAGAAACAAGAAGAATACTTGGGTATTGTAGGGCTCAATAAGCATCTACTATGTTTATTGCTGCCTAAACACTATCCATATAAAGGAATGCCCATGAAGGCTCTATCAGAGTAGGAGCAAAAGAGGCTGGAAGAGAGTCCACTAACCAGAACTCAAGATCTGGAATTCTGAAGGGGGCAAAATAAGTTGACTTGGTAAGAATGAGGATCAGGGATAAATGGAAAAAGGAAAAGACTATTATATTTTGGAGATGTGAGACTTTGCACTGATGAGTATAAGGGGTGAATTAGAAGGCTGGGAAAACATAAAGTACCAAGGAAATATTTCATTTTATTGCTGTACAAGGGAGCACTGTAGGTAGTATTTCTCTTAATTTTTCTTTTTTTCTTGTAATTTTAAGGTAAATATAAAATAATGGTACTCAGTGTAAACACTGAATTAATTATGAAATGCTACCTATTTATACTCAAAAACAGTTTTGGTCTTTAAATTCAATTAAAAAGTAATACAGTGCCAATTTCTTTTATTCTTGCCATAGACTGTTTAAACAACACAATTTTGACCATTAAAATAATAAGAAAATTGATTTCTGTAAGAGCAAACCAGCAAGATAGCAAAGGAGTCTTGGATTAAATCATGAGATAGTTGCACAATAAAGAATAGAATGATTTTTTTTTTTTTTTGGTTTTTCGAGGTATCTTGAAAGACATAGGTTCTGGTTCTAGGTAAATGATACACCACATTTTGATTATCACAATTGTTAATGAAATTTCAAAGGTGGCTAAAATCCTTAAATGGCCAAAATTTTGACTCAAAGAAGACCGAGCCATCATCATTCCTACAGCTCTTCAACACTATGTTGTTTTTTTTTTTCCCACAGATTGGGACAGATGGCTGAAAGCAACTTTTGAATCATTCCAAGATGTTTTTAGGAATGGCAAAGCACTTCCAGGTGTTATGAAACCTTATCATCATTCTGGTATCTCAGAGAAGCATCTCATAGAGTCACCAGAAATGTCACTGTCCAGAACCCTAGAATTTCTAGAAGCAGAGTCCAGCAGTGATGTCTGGACAGGTCACTAGGACAACCATAATTGAGTGGCACTGAGGTCTTTGCAGAGTCATGAACTGAGATTAAGAGGTGATCTGACATAGTCATTTTTATTGCTAAAATCACAAGCTCATCCCCACAAAGAATATAATCTATACCTTTATTTCTCAATATATTAGCTATATGATTGTAGACAATAATTTCATCTCCCTGGGTTACAGTTTATCTCCATGTAAAAATAACAGGAAAATCCACTAATTCCTCTTTCTGTATTTTAAATGTGTACAAAATAATTGTTTGGAAAAATTTGGGGTCCTTTCATATGTATGGTTAATAACTTACAAGAAACATACTCCAACTTTTATTTGGTGACAAGAGAAGTTGACTGTATCATCAATCTAACAACATGTAATTATTACTCGTTTAACCACATACCTTAGCTCCATGCTTTTCAATATATGCATTAAGTTTCCCAGCTTTAAAAAATGGTATCTATAACAAAAAATCCAAATTTGTAAAAAGTGACAACATAAATATCTAACTAGACAATGTAATATATAAATATTTAAAGCACATACAACAGAGGCCACAGAATTACTTCATCACTGCAGGCACTTCTTTGCTTTCAAAATACAGTAATAATTGTTTCTCCCTGAATAGAATCCGTGGCACATTCTCAGAGTGAGGAAAGCCTCTGGGGTAGTGGCATGATCCTGTAGTCATGTAAAGACCAAGGCCAGTGAGTTTCACATAAGAACTCACCACCTTTATACTTAGATATGCATAAGGAAACCGAATGGAAGTTCATTTTGAAAGACCTAAGTACTTTGACCTACTAATAAAAATATAAGTTAAAGACTATTGTTTTAAAATTATTTTATTTGACAGAAAGAAAAAGGAATAGAGAGGAAGGGATGGAGAGATAGAGATAGAGATGGAGAGAGAGAATATGAATGGATATATGAGTACTGGCACACCAGGGCCTCCTGTCACTGTAAACAGACTCCAAACACATGTGCCATTTTGTGCATCTGGCTTTACATGGGCAATGGGGAATTGAGCTCAGGCCATCAGGCTTTGCAAGAAAGCACCTTTAACCTCCAAGCCATCTCTTCAGCCCAAGACAATTATTTTTAACCTAACAGAGTGACAAATGAAAAAGCTGTTAGTATCCAGTATTCACGAGGGAGATGCACAGACTTAGCAATACCTATAGTTTAATATGTTGCTGCAATCCCACTGCTAAAAATTTAGCTACTAGAAGTCATCAGACAAAATGATACAACTTCAATATTGCTTTTTGAAGTACTATTGTAATAACACAAAACTAGTAACTCAGATGCACATTAGACAGTTTCAAATAAATTACTACATGCCCACAAGATGCAATATTTCACAGCCTTACACACAACAAAGAAGTATGTGTGAATATGGACATCTATCCAGGAGAGGCTATGAAAGGGGACAGGACAGACATTCAAGTTTCATAGTGATATAAACAAACCCATTTTCTACTTTAATTATCTTCTTAATTCTGTTTTTACAAAATACCTCTTAAGAAAGCAAAACATATTTTAAAATGACTATTTCTTTTATTACTATTTTTTGCTAAGATCAGAATACTCAAATTCTCTATAATTCTAAAATAGAAAAAAATATCCTCCTTGTTCCATAACAGTTTTCAGTCAGAAAAGAAGAGAGACTAACTTATTTACTCACTGACAAGCTACATTAAAAATAAATATTAATAAGAGTAGAAAATGAAAGAACTAAGGGTTTTGGTGACTTATCAGCATTAAACATTATTTCACTGGAGTCTTAGGAATCAAAATCTTAGAAAAACAGGATTTTCAGAAAGACTTGCCAACAAAAATATCAGAATAATGTTTTTAATAAAGGCTCTTGGTACTACATTGTCATTCCAGTTATATGCAGCATTAGGAAATATGGCTTTAGTTCTAATTTCACCAAGTATGATTTTTTAAAAATAAAATTGCTAAAGAAAGTAACCTCTTCTTTAAAAAGTTCACTTACTAAAATAAGAAATGTCTTCCTTTATATTTAGACAACTAAAGAATAAAATTTGATATAAGGCATTGAAGCCCATGCAATCTTAAAATAGGATAATATGCTGTTATTTTCATTAATGGTCTCTATCCTAACATTTATAACAGAAAAAATAAATATCAAATTTCATCACAAAGATGGATTTAAACATCAGGCATAGCAAAGTTAGTCTCCTAATGGAATATTTAATCCAACTGCAACACAAAGTGATTAATCCTCATAACCCAACTTCAATTTCAGCTGATATTTAAGTACTGTTTATTGATATTACTCCCAATAAATGGTAATACTAACCGACATTACTACCCAAATTTGGTTTAATATTTCAGGCTCAGGCGCTGTAAGAATATCTTGATGCAAAAACAGCAATTGCCTGTGAAAAAGAAATGCATTAATTTCAAAGTGGACATGTCTACTATCTATTCATTTATATTTTTATATTAGACACATTTAGAAATATATTATTGCTATAAGTTGCTTGTTTTATTTATATTTCTAATGGCATATTTTATTTTTAATAATTTCTATATTAGAAACATTTAAAATTTTGCTTAGAATTTTAATTATACACCAAAAATTAAAAAAAATCTTAAAGCTAGCTAATGATAAAAATACATATATTTCAATATATGCCATAATTTTAAAGTTTCTTCTAGGCAAAGATTGTTTTAAAGGCTCCTGCACCTCTCCCCACCTTTGTGTGGTACCTTGAACATTGCAGGGCTTCCACCAATGTTTGAATTAAGAGAATTACAGTTTTACATTCCGATACTAGCTTGAAAATTTATCCCTGCATCTGAATTGCTCAGCTCCTTTCATTTGTGAACCTCAATTCCTCTTTCAAAGTTTCATTTCTGTCCTAATTATCCTTTCCTCCCCTCCTCCCATTCCTTCCTTTCCTCTCATCCTCCTCCCCCTACTCTGAAGCAGTGTTGGAGGCAAGAGTCTAAGGAGTCAACTATCAGCAAAGTTATCAATTACTTTAGAATTAGAATTAACTAAATTACTTCTCTTCAAAAATGAAATTCTGCTCAACCAGATGTGGTGGCATACACCTGTAAGCCAAGCACTTATGAAGCTGAGGTAGGAGGATCATGAATTCAAGGCCAGCCTGTACCACATACCTAGAAACGATCTCAAAAATAAAAATATAATACAGGAAATTCTTTTTAAGCTAGAAAGTAGTTTTAGTTTAGTTTTCAACAGACAAATGAACTTACAACAAAATGATAATTCCAGTTACTAACAATTATTTTGTTTCAAAAACCAAGGAAATGATAAGCAAACATCAAAGGGAATATAGTAGGAAATCTGAAAATTCTGAACCTCACTAACCATGAAAGAAACAAATATAGATGATGACCACAAGTGTGTGCTGACTCTAAAAGCAAGCAAAGCTGTGTTTGGCAGCTTATGTCTGTTGGAACGCTGGTGCAGCACGAACAAGACCTGCCTTTATGGACCCAGCCAGGCTTCTGCTTTTCTCTCCATGGCATCAGTTTCTAGAAGGGGGAGTTAGGGTGGCCCATGCTGTGGGCATACCTACCTTCAAGTCAAGGGCAAACAGCAGAGAATTTCACTTTTCTGCCTACTTTATGATTTCCTAAAGGACTCACAGGTAAGTCTGCAATCAGTATCATCAAATTACATCCAAACATGAAGAGTACAAACTCGGGTGCACTCAGGAGTTATAAAATAGGAAGAAAGTGCTGTAAATGAGGAGAATGGAAGACAAACCCATGACTGTTTTACTCATTTCTTGCACCTAGCATTTTTTTTGAGACAGCCTTGCTATGTCATAGCCTAGGATGGCCTCATACTTCTGATCCTTCTGCTAAGCCTCCAGACATCAGGGACTATTGATATGCACTATCACACCTGCCTTGCCCCCAGTAAACTGACAGGGTTCTTAGTCTTCTCCATGATACTCATTTGAACATATAAATTTGTCATGAATTTTTCTTTGAGTGTATGTGTGCAGGGCACAGTACAATCTTGGCTGCTGACCTCAGACACTCTCTATTTTGAGGCAGGGTTTAATTAAATTTCCAGTTGGCAAGCTCCAGGCATTCACCTGTTTCTGCTTCCACAGCCCAGGTATTAAAAGCATGTGCCACCATGTGTGTCTGCCAGCCTAAAATTATAGATTCTGGGAATAAAACTCAAGTTGTTATCGAGCTATCTTCCCAGGCCATCTCAATCAATTTAAGGAACTAATAACATAGGTGAGTCCTTCATAATCAGGAAATTATACTTTAGGCATCAACTGAATTTTTTTTAAAGATTATGTTGAGTTAGATATTTAAAGATAATTCTTAATGAAAAATTCTTTGGTGTCATATATGGACTTGAAAATTAGAAGTTATATTAATCGTATAATCATATAGTATCTTCTTTGCATGTAGTGTGTGTGTGTGTGGTTCTTGTGAGTGAGCATATGTGTATGAGCATGCACTCGGAGGCCAGAGATTAATGTTAGGTGTTTTCCTCAATTGTTCTTCACCTTGTTTTTTGAGACAGGGTCTCTCTCATGGAACGCAGAGTTCACAGATTTGGTCAGAATAACTAGCCAGTAAGCCCTGGATCCCATTTCCACTTCTCCCAGTGCACTTGCCATCATGCCAGGCATTTACATGAGTTCTGAGGGTCAAACCTCATCACGTTTGTTGGGAGAGCTAATAATAATAAATACTCTTTATTTAGTATCTCTAAGTTTTTGGGAGCCTGATTCAATTCATGAATGTCTATAGAGATTTAATTTTCATTCTTATTTAATTTTAAAAACGTTTATTTTTACATGTGTGTGCATGTGTGTCTAGGGGGAGAGGAGGGCAGCAGGGCTTCTTGCATCTGTACACATATGCCTGATGCTTGACCCACTTTTTGTGTCCAATTTATGTGGGTGTGTGGCTGGCTTGGGAACTGAACCCCAGGCTTTCCAAGTGCCTTTAACCATCAAGCAATCTTTCCAGCCACATTTAATTTATGTTTGTAAAGATGTGTGTGTGTGTTTCATATGTGTGTAGATGCAAGCACACATCCATGTGGAAGCCAGAGGTCAATATTGGATGTCCCCTTTAATCACTTACTGAGACACAGTCTCTTACTAACTCAGTGTTCACTGATTCACTTGGTCTAGCCAGCTTGCCCCAGGGTTCTGCCTGTCCTGAATACTAGGATTATAAGCATGCACCACTATACCTGTCATTTATGTGGGTGCTAAGGCCTGAACTTAGGTCTTCACACTTGCGTGACAAGTACTTTACCAATTGAGCCATCTCCCAAGCCTAGATTTTAAAACATTTTAAATCACATAAGATTGTAAACATACAAAAGTTAAACTGAGGTATTCCACTTTTAGTGTAGTGTTTTAAGACCCCCCCACACATACATTGTGTATGGGTATACATATTCACATGTGTGTGCATGTGTGTTGAGGCCATAGGTTGAAGTCAGGTGTCTTTCTTGATCATATTTATTGAAACAGGTCTCTTGCTTGAACCTGGAGTCTGCTTATCTGACTGATTTAGCCAGTTTGCCTCAGAGATACCTTCTCTGACTCCCAAATCCTGGATTATAGGAAGACCATCAGGCCTGCTCGGCTTTCATGCTGGGGATATAAGCTCAGCCTGCTGGCATTCATGTGGGTACCCGGGATCTGAATTTAGGTGCTTATGCTTGTGCAGCAAGCCCTTTGCCAACTGAACCATCTTCCTAGCCCTTAAGTACCTCTTTATATGCAGCACAGCATATCTGGTCAAAGTTGAATTTCTTTATTTTCAAATTATGTACACAGATTGAGTAAATATTTTGAAGAGAATGCTTGTAAAACAATTATTAATGGTTTTAGAAGTCTAAAGAGCTTAGCTGCAAGATAAATCTTACCTGCACATTTTCCGCTGTGTACTCCTCATCTCAGTTTCTGGTATCCTGCTACTCAATATAATCTGGACAGCACAGAGGCTGTGTAGGTCTGGAAGTGTGATAAAGAACACAGACTGCTGCCTAGATTTGTTCATAGTTCTCCTTTGACCGTGTCTCAGCACTCAGACAAACTACAATAAAAAGGAAGTCAATGATCTTAGCTATAGATCTCAATAGCAACTCAGCAGATAATATATGTCATGTTAGAATAAAAACTAGCAAAGTTCAGTGGCTGAAATATCACCTACATGTCACCTGCATGGTTTTCTAATCATTTCTAGATTGCATTGGGTACAAGTTTTGTTATGATGTAATTCACAGTAATATTCAATCCTTTTTCTTTTTTACTATATTAATGGAATTTGAATCTCTTGCTGTGAAACTTTAGAGCATTTTCTTCACCTCCAAAATAACTAGAGTTTTACACCTATATTTCTATAAAACAAATTTAATAACTTAAGTATAATAATAAGAAACAATATAAACACTAAATAATTTATTAAACACTTGTCTTCTCTAGGTGCTTTCTTGCATCTACCATATTGTGTTCATTGAAAAAATTCCTTTTAGATGGGTGTGGTGGTGTACACCTTTAATCCCAGCACTCAGGAGGCAGAGGTAGGAGGACTGCCATGAGTTTGAGGCGACCTAGAGACTACATAGTGAATTCCAAGTCAGCCTGCCTGGGCGAGAGTGAGACCTTACCTTGAAAAACCAAAAACAAAACAAAAAATTCCTTTTAAAGTTCCTGGGTATTTTTTTTTCTTTCTTTTCCAGGCAGGGTCTAACTCTAGCCCAGGCTGACCTTGAATTCACTCTGTAGTCTCAGGCTGGTCTCACACTCACAGCCATTCTACCTCTGCCTCCCCAGTGTTGGGATTAAAGACCTGTACCACCACGCCAGGCTCCTGGGTATTCTTATGCTTAATATTTTTTTCAAGAAAACAAAACCTTTCCTTTCACAATATAGTAAAAAAGCAAAATATATAGCCTATTCTTGTATTTGATTGTCTCTACAAACCACTTCACGGTTAAGGAATAGGTTACTCTTGATTTTACATGACAGAAAATGTTAACAGAAATATGTATGCATGTCTGTATGTAAGAAATGTTTTGTAGGTTTCTTTTACACAAAGTTACATGGTTTTAAAACTTCTATTTGGGACACTTTTTTTTTTTTCTAGGTAGGTCTCACTCTATTCCGGGCTGATGTGGAATTCACTATGTAGTCTCAGGGGGCCTCGAATTCATGACAGTCCTCCTACCTTTGCCTCCCGAGTGCTGGGATTAAATGCATGCGCTACTGGGGCACATTTTACAACTGCTAAACATGGGCATCTTTGAAGTGTATATTATCTACTACAGAAGACGAATGTGATGTGGATAAAACTACAGAACTCTAATATGCACACATGTATCTGTAAGAGGTAACGTGGACTCCAGCACTCAAAACTAAACATCATACTCTCTCTCGAAGAAAATCACTAACAAAGAACTCTGAAGGTGACCTGTCTTAAATCTGAATATAGCAATGCCTGTGTGGTGCCTCTTGGTTCCAGCACAACTCTGTCACTTAGCAAAGACAGTGGTCGACTCTTCCCTTGGTCTGATTTCACTTGAACCCTTGGGCCCATGACCTTCTTCCCTTTTAAAGCTTTGTTTTCACGGTGAGTGGAATGGAGCTCGGAGGAAACATCTCGAAGGTCTTTATTTAGCTTAAAAGCATTGTAAAAAGGTGATTCCAGAAATTTCTAATAAAATACTCTTAAAAACTTTCCCAGGGTGAGAATCATGATCGTGTACTGCAAGTTACTGTTAACAGGTAAATGTGGGAAATAAAACTGGCATGGCGGTCCTAGGGATGCAGAGGCCCCGCATGGGCTCTCAGTCAGGGCCCGCTCCCATCATGCCCCGCTCTTGTCAGGGCCACTCTCTCCCATCATGCCCCGCTCTAGTCAGGGCTGCTCTCTCCCATCATGCCCTGCTCCTGTCAGAGCTCTCAGGCTCCTCTCAGGCCCACTCTCCCCCATGATGCCCTGCTCCTTTCAGGGCTGCTCTCTCCCGTCATGCCCCGCTCCTGTCAGGGCTGCTCTCTCCCGTCATGCCCAGCTCCTGTCAGGGTTGCTCTCTCCCATCATGCCCCGCTCCTGTCAGAGCTCCCACGCTCAAGTCGAGGCCGCTCTCTTCCCAT